>NIPQ01090203.1:0-15177 GCA_002806875.1 Lepidotrigona ventralis hoosana
TACTTTCTTCATTCGTCGAAAGTGTGCAAAGAAATCGGTAAAACTATCGACGACTTGCAACAACAAGAGAGAGAAACAGTTCTCTTCTCAATGCTGCAGCATTTCATTCTACAATGAAATTCATCAATTTTTTAATTAAAATCTCTATTTTATAATGTTTCTTCGTCACCCTTTTGAGCGAACAGTGTGGAACACTTCATTTAAACATTATTGTGTATATCGTTGGGTGAATTTCAAATCTCTGGAAATGGACTGTTGCAAGTCTAGAAGCCGCTCTTGATAATTCTCATTCAGTGTTGAAGGAGAGGAGTAGCTGGAAATTTGGATATCAGATAAAAGCTAACGTCCACGGTCGTCGAGTCGGAAGAAAGTGGGGATACTGTGATAAATACATATCATTTCTCAAGAGTACGAAGTAATAGCATTTGTTGTGATCAACGGTGGTATCTAGCGGGCTCACTCATACTTCTTAGTCCACGGTCGTCGAGTCGGAAGAAAGTGGGGATACTGTGATAAATACATATCATTTCTCAAGAGTACGAAGTAATAGCATTTGTTGTGATCAACGGTGGTATCTAGCGGGCTCACTCATACTTCTTGTTGTCTTACAATTGCTCTGACAAAAAGAGTATTCCGTCCTAGTATGATCTCGTATCAAAAGTCTATTTTATTGTGTCATATCCATTACGATAATACCTTCTCTCTGTAGAATCTCTCAGTTTGTAAAAGTTCTTTTGGAAATGTGTACCAATGTGTAATCGTATCGACAACAACTGGAACATTATAAAACTGTGAATAAAAATTATAAACCCGTGAATCACTTGTACATAGTGTTTTCTAATGTGTAACGTGTTCGAATGATTCGAAGCATGTTGAATAAGGCGAAAAGTACGATTTGCGAGAAAAGTGAGTTTACGCAACGTTAGGCTAGAGAGTTTCAGATAATTTAAGTTTCTGCTTCTCGTCCGTAAACATGGCAATATCGTTGGCGAGAATTTTTCGTCGAACTGTTTCGCAAGTCCAAGCGACATTTTCGCACGCGTTTTCTGTTGTTTCAAGTGCCGCGATGCAGCAAGGACTGTTGTTGCGACTACACGAAACGGAGGCTGCCGATTCTTTCGTGGGCAAGAGACTGCAAATTCTCGTGGTTGGCTCGAGATGCACTGGCCGGCTTCACCGTTGGCCTAACAGCCGTCCCACAAGGCATCGCTTACGGTATCGTTGCTGAATTAAGTCCTGAGGTAAGTCGAAATGAGTCTCTCGTTGTAAGAAAAGCAATCTTTCTCTATATTTACCTTCCTCCAGACAAGAAAACAAGCTCTAGCTCTAGCTCTCATTTTCCGTTCTCCTCTCTAGGGATCGTTTTTCTTACCAGTCGTTCATCAGAGTCTCTCCAGCTTCTCTCATTCATCAGCTTAGAATGTCACTTTTTTTCTTTTTTTAATTTTTGTTTTTGCCTCCAGTATGGATTATACGCGTCTTTCATGGCCTCGTTCGTATATATTATTTTCGGCTCTTGCAAAAGTATTACCATCGGCCCAACCGCTATTATGGCAACGATGGTGCGACCTTTAGTGCTGGAATACGGTGCCGACATGGTGATTTTGCTTACGTTTTTAAAGGGTTGCATTATCGCGTTGCTCGGACTTTTTCATTTGGGTGAGTGATTAGAGCTTTTCATTGAGATATACTCTTGTGCAGGTTCAAAAGTTTCATTCTAATTAAAAGATTCTCTCTACCTTCCATTTTTACTTTTTCTTGCTCTCTGAAAACAAATTACATTGCATTTCCTGTATGTAGATTTTCTTCGAAATAAAATCATCAAATGGCGCTAAGATGTAAGAATAAAAATGAAAATTCCAACTCTCTTTCGATTCTGATATCGATTTGAATTTCAAATATCTTTCAGCCATTGTGTGCAAAAAAAAAAAAATTGAATTCAAAAAATATCCATTTTAAATCTATTTTAGCCTTTGCTCTTATCTTTCTTTTTTCTTCAGGTTTCTTGTTGGATTTTATTTCCTTGCCTGTCATCACCGGTTTCACTGCGGCTGCGTCCATTAACATAGCCAGTTCACAGTTCAAACCATTGTTAGGAATTGCTGGTAGAAGCGAAGATCTGGTAGACTCTTTGGTCTCGATATTTTCGAATCTGAACAGCATCCGGTATCAAGACACGCTGCTAGGCATTGCAACGATAGTGGCTTTAGTGTCGTTTAAGGTAAATTTTTATAACAACAAATGAAATTTTTATACGATCGAAGATCGGCTCGGTGTTAGATCGAAATTAAACGAGTCACTTTTTTCTTCTTCTCTACTACGTAATTTTCATATTGATTTTTATCCAAGAATTTACCTGGACGTCGAACTGGTACCTGGCCACAGAGAATCGCTTGGGCCAGTACTTTAGCGCGTAACGCATTGGTGGTCATCGTAGGAACTCTGATCGCGTATATCTTTTTTATCAACGATAAAGAGCCTTTCAAGCTAACCGGTGAGAGCAACACGATAATTGGATGATCCATTTTCGTGAGAAACCACGTTCTTTGGTCATTCGTTGAACCGTATAAATGTTTCGTCAACGAGCGATAAGAGGAACAGATGAAGCAAAATGAATGATTTTTAGGAACGATGGGCAATGGACTGCCACCGTTCGGTCCGCCGTCTTTCTCCATAACAGCCAACAATCGAACGTACAATTTCCTTGAAACAACCGCTGCTATGGGAACCACGCTTTTCTCCGTACCGATCGTTTCTACGATCGAGCACATGGCGATAGCAAAGGCTTTTGGTACGTCATATGTATGATTTTTTTTTTTTTTTTATGTGGAGGAAATCTTTGATAAGACACCTGAGTGTCTTTTAAGTGTCGGATTTTTACCGATTAAAAATCTGGGACCTTTTTATACACACAGAGCTCTCCTCGTGCTGTTGTCCTAAAGGACAATGTCTTTTTTGTTTTCGCCCGAACCCTGGACCCCCCTCAGATTAAGAGTCTGATACTTTACCGACTGAGTTATCCCCACTTAAGCTAACCTAAACATAAACCTAACCTAACTTAAACATAAACCTAACCTAAGACACACCTGAGTCTTTTAAGAGAAGATTCCAGTAGTGTCGGATTTTTACCGACTAAAACCTCCACGATGGCCGTCCTCCGCACGTTGGGAGAGTTCTGGGACCTTTTTATACACACAGAGCTCTCCTCGTGCTGTTGCTTTAAAGGACAATGTCTTTTTTTTTCCGCCCGAATAGGGGTCCGAATCCTGGATCCTCAGATTAAGAGTCTGATGCTTTACCGACTGAGCTATCTCCACCTCTACACGTCATGTGTATGATACTGAATCCATACCCGATAACTCTAATTACAAGAACAGACCCTCGCTCTATCTGTACACATAATTTTGGCAATTACTTTATGAATAATTTTGATTGAGCCATGAACTTTCAGCAAAGGGGAAATCTTTGGACGGCACGCAAGAAATGCTCGCTTTAGGATTGTGCAACATATTTGGTTCGTTTGCTCGATCAATGCCAGTCACTGGCTCTTTTACGCGAACCGCTGTCAATTATTCTTCCGGAGTGGAAACTACTTTCGGAGGTTTATTTACAGGTAAATATGCGCTTGAATTTTAGAATAAGTTTGAACTTTTCCGTCAGAGCGTTGAAAATCTATTTGATCGGCAAACATTCGATCGAACTTTGCCAGCATGCCCTCGCAATGTAAATAAGGAATATACGATTTTCAGACGTAGATTCCTCGAAGTTTCGGTAAAAAATTATCAGAGAAATGCTTTCTGTATCGCCTGATTTCAGATCGTCAAACATTCACGCGTAGACATGTAGACATGCATATTAACACGTTCCGTGCCATGTGTACCACCGGTGGAACACGTTAAACTTGATCTTCAGGCCACATGTACCACCATACTTCTAATAATATTACCACAAGTGATAGCTACTCTAAACAAGAGAACTACTGGCCTACTCATCGATTGATGACGTAATGAAAGATTGTGTGATAATATATCAACATTTAGTCAAAATATCAAATGGGCTGAACGACAATAAAAGGCAAAAATGGCTTGGCACGGAACGTGTTAAACAATACTAATACGCAGACGTGAATTATTAAGAGATAATTGTGAGAAAATACGAGCAAATGTCGTAAATGTTTCTTAATCGTGGTCATTCGTTCGTTTCAGGATGTCTCGTGTTACTCGCGTCTAGCTTGCTGACAACTACTTTCCGTTTTATTCCTAAAGCGACTTTAGCTGGCGTTATAATATGCTCCATGTACTACATGCTCGACTTCAGAACGTATGCTCTGTTGTGGCGCGCGAGAAGTAAGTAAATTTCGACCGCGATGAACGCAGTTGAATTTCAAATTCCTTACAGATGTGCCTGTGCCTGGTTTCAGAGATCGACTTTTCCCTCATGCTGATCACTTTGCTATTCTGCGTATTTCTTAAGCTGGAATGGGGAATCATGATCGGTATAGCGTTAAATCTAGTAATATTGCTGTATTTCTCGGCTCGACCTTCAATCCAAAGCGAAATCGTACAGGTAAAGTAAATGATCTATTCTTACTCGTACTAGTGTTGTTAAAAATTTGAGATTCTAAACGCCCTACTTCATGAACCATACGATACATTATATATGGTGAATCGATATCTGATCAAGTATGTATTCTTTCTTTTTTGTGCTGCAGGTAGGCAACAGAAACGTGATTCGCGTTACTCCTGAAGAAAGTATCACGTTTCCGGCAGCAATACGATACATTATATATGGTGAATCGATATCTGATCAAGTATGTATTCTTTCTTTTTTGTGCTGCAGGTAGGCAACAGAAACGTGATTCGCGTTACTCCTGAAGAAAGTATCACGTTTCCGGCAGCGGAACATTTCCGAGCTAGCGTAATGAAACTTTCAGAAGGAAACTCACTCGATGTTATACTTGACTGCAAAAATTTAAAGAGGACCGATGTGACAGTTGCAAAGGTAAATGATGCAAATTATGCTTACGAGAACATTTCCGAGCTAGCGTAATGAAACTTTCAGAAGGAAACTCACTCGATGTTATACTTGACTGCAAAAATTTAAAGAGGACCGATGTGACAGTTGCAAAGGTAAATGATGCAAATTATGCTTACGAAAGCAAGTTAATTAACACTAAACGTACCGGCATTTTACATATACCTATCTTGCCATAAGGGGTCATTTGACCCCTCATGAATAAACGTTGATTTTTAGAAAGAAATTCTTAATTTATTAAAGGGAAATAATTTGCAACACAACTTCTGATTTCTAATAAAATACTCAAACATATATTTTTATTTAAAGTAAATTTTAAAAAGGGTCAGTTGACCTTGCTTGGTACGTTTAGTGTTAAAGCATCAAAGTAATTAAATCTTTGAATAATGAAAATTTCGAATCATAATTTAATTAAGTACATTTTCTTGCAAAATTTTGCATAAAGCTTTAATTTCTGTAGAACACGAAACTTTATGTTTTTTAAATAAATTTATACAGAATTTTACAAGAAAAGCCAACATTACGATATACTTGAAATTTATACATATATGTAATTTTTAATCCAAGTCAAAATGATTGTTTTGTAGAATCTTAAATTATTGGCCAACGATCTAGAACTTCAAGGAACGACTATCATTTATGAAAATTGCCAAGATGATATTGAAAATGTGTTGAAGACTTTTGTTCCAAACCACTGAATATACATGTATTTATTTAACTATTCAATATTTATAGTTCTTGTGCGTTTGGATCAAGACGTGTTTCCTCTTTCAAAGATAATATACTGTATGATTTGGCAAAAATATCTCTTTGCAATGGATAATTTTAAATATAATAAAACTGTGGTTAAAAACGGCTGTGTCTAATGTGCTATCGTGTGTGGATTTCACGAATCGCTGAGATGTATTTAAAAGATACAATATCTCAGTGATATAGCAATATATGAAACGTATTATATATTCTTTTTAATATTAAAAAGAATTCTCATCGTAATTGACACACATAAATAGTCAATGTATATGTTAAGTGCCAATACCTAGATCGATTCGATGAGTATTTTCAATGTGCTCTTCCATCGTTTCGTTCTCCGGCAGTATCCAATAGCAGTACTTGCAATATGTGCGCCGATGAAATTTAATGTGGGTGGATAATGACAGGAGTGTAGCAATTTGTTCGTGACAGAAATTGCACTCAAATTTCAAGGCTCGTTGCTCTGAAAACTACAATTCAAATAATTTAGACTATAATTCAAATAGTATCGAAACAAAAACTGTTACTATATCGTCATTTTACGAGCGATAACACAATGCAATTGATAATACAAATTCTGTAATATATCAATAATATATCAATAAATAATAATATATTCAGTAATATATCAATAATAATAATATATCAGTATATATACTAATAATATATATAATATATATAATATATAATAATATATATAATAATATATATAATATATAATATATATAATAATATATATAATATATAATGTATAATGTATAATATATAATATATAATGTATAATATATAATATATAATATATAATATATAATATATAATAATATATATAATAATATATGTAATAATATATCAGTATATAACTGATATAATAATACTAATATATCAGTAATATATCAATAATAATAATATATCAATAATATATCAATACAATTAATAATACCAATTGAATAATAAATAATAAGAACCACTTACATTCATTCCATCGACGTTTTCGTTGTAATTGTTCTTTTCCGAAATAACGGTGTATTGAGGCATTTTCGAATCGGTGCATTGCTTTTTTCGCAGCTGTAGCGGTAATACGACTGGATATTTTCCTTCTTCCAACTAAAAACATATTTCATTCGTTAGAAACATGTACAACAAGATGTCCATCTTTAAAAACCGCCAAAAGGCTGTCAAAATAGCATACATATATGTGAATAAAAATATGTAAGAATATTTAAAAAAATACCAAGTTAAACATTATCGATATTAAATAGAAATAATTATTCGCGTTATTAACATTAAAAGTCATAATCAGGCAAATTTGATTTATTTTAAAACGTCTAAGGACTGTCGTCATTTCCGTCATTTACAATACTTATTTTATCATTAATTGTTATAGTAACAAGTTTTTAATAATCTTTTGTCTGGCAATATTTTGGAATAAAATTATTATTGCAAGATTTAAAAGTAATAATCAAATTTCATGAATTTAATAGAAAATTGCTTTTATAAACTTTTCATGAATTTTGAATGTGAATATTCAAATGTGACGTAAAACTGCGCAATGCGCATGATCGCGACGTTAGTCGAAATATGGCTTCGGAACAGTGCGGGCCGTTTCGAATATTTTCGTGAAATTTTATTTTATTTCCTACAATGTACAGACGAGTAATGTAAAAAAGAATCGCATTTATTGAAAAACTAAAAGTACAAAATATCGTGAATTCGAGTGCGTTGAGCACAGTTTCGTTAAGGTTACGTAAAACCACGTTTATTTATTCTACTTTGTGTTACACACATGTGTGCACATGTATACATACGCATTAGTAACATTGTACGTACTTAATTTCAAAGTCCTCGATGCTTCATGTCTTCTCACATCACTTTGAAGTGTAATTTGAGTTTTATCGTTTAACTGTGTCACTACAGGCGCAATAATTTGATAAAATTCGATGGCAGTCGTTTTAATATTTCTTGAAAATTTTTCCGCGGGCAAACGTGACGCCATGTTGCTTTGTTGCGCCATCTTCGTTTTAAACTTCGTTGGTGTTTCGTTCAAATCGTATGTACGTTAGTAAAACGCGGCGTTCCTCAAATTTTCGAATTTACGAGTTTAAGTTTCGCATTTGCGTATGAAACGAAGAGTAATAATAACAATTCGATGATTCGTGCGCGATTAAAATACATCGAAAGAGAAAGAACATTGGAAATTTGGTTATAAAATATGTGTACAAGTGGAACGGTAGCAACTTACCTTTCTGGAACTTTGAATCGGTGGACGAATGTCGTATACGAAGTCTTTTTTCGTCATCTTCTCGCTGATGTTGCGATTGCACCGTAGATTGTATTTCATGGCGTCTGCCGACATCTAATTCCCGTGGTTTCGGTGAGTGTTTATATTTCGTAATTACTACAACACCCTCGATATTCATATTTTTCAACGTTCGTTTGTTAAGCTACATTTACGCCTGTGTATGGTAGATTTGCGTACTACACGCATGAACAACAAGTTTCCGCAGGTTTTTACGAAAACTAATTTATTACGTAACGTATTTATTTTTCACACTTTATAATGGTAAAATTACAAAGAATCCTTAAATTAATATCATTTCGTTATCAATATTATTATTATTGTTATTATCGTTTTTTTTTTTTTTTTTTTTTTTTTAAAATTTTTTANATAAAATTTATTCTCGTCACTTTAATCAAAAAATCCTTAAAATATGTAAATCGTATTGTGTCTAATTACTTTAATCAAAAGATCCTTAAAATATGTAAATCGTATCGTGTCTGGTCACGATAAGAAATCTGTATTTCTCGTAAGTAGCTGTGTACACTACCACGTAACAGAAGAATAAACACGAGCCAAAAGTCATTTCTATACTTATACCTCGTGACAACCTGCAACTTCGTTAGACGCAAAGTTTTGTATTTCAGCTGCACTGTGTGACAGTGTTAAAAACAGATACTCGCGTCCGAGTATCACATATGTATACATAGTGTATGGACCTGAACGTTCAGCCATCGTGTTTATCGAGTAACTACATTTTACAGTAAGAAATAAATTACTATTTATGCTATGGCGTGTGTTTCATTTTACATGACTAGAGAATCGTGGCATTGAAAACTAGAGCTGATTTCATCACACACAGACAGACACACACATGCGCGCGCACGACACACAACAGATTCGTATCTTTATAACTGCATTTACCGCGGAAAGAAAAGAAAAGAGAGAGAGAGAGAAAAAAAAAAGAAGAAGAAAGTGTATAGTTTCTCTTGTCCGTTGTATACGTACACGAGTAACGAATTCTTTCTCGACGAAAAGAATTTCGATTTTTGTTACACGTGCCATCATATTGCAGAAACAACAAGTCAGAATCAACCTAGCAGAATTTCGGGAAGCGTTCGGTTCGTAATTTGATGCACGAAATGCACACACGCGTAGGCCTTCGTATAGGTTAAAATAGGCATTCGAGATCGTTTCACTTTCTAGTCAAGGAATATTTCGATACTGTATTTACATCGATAACACAGATTCTTAAACGTTCTAGCTATAATTCTCTTGCTATAAAATAAATCACGAGGGCATTGCATCGCGAAGCGAATGAAAATATTTTATTCTTGATTGATGGTGTGGTGATATCACTGCGCGAATATGGTTTAGATGCTATCTAAATGAGTGTTTATCTCGTATTTAAATTCCCTATTGTTTCTCCTAGAAGAATCCTGATGTAAGAGCAACGGCGCTCTTTCTTGTCTAACTTCAGGAAGCGTGGCAAGTTCTTGGACAGGGCTTCGTTGCCATATGCTTTTAAGCAATTCTTGATAGCCCCTTCTTCGAACCTGTTGTTCATGTAGTTTTGGTTAGCGTGATGTTTAATTAAATGCCAGTAGACGGACATGAGAGACATTAGAGACAGGAGAGAAACGTACTTGTCTGTGATGAAGTTCGTGCAGGTACAACGTAGAAAGAGACATGTCAGCAGCGATCAATTCCACCGGTACAGACAGATCGGTAGAAAACTCGTGACTGGACACAAACACAGAAGCGCCTAGAGACTGATTAGATATTCCTTGTTGCAGACCATATAGGAATCCTTTTTCATTGTGTACAGGCCCTTCGGCTTTGTTCAAACCACGTTGAACGGCGTGAGGCATATCTGACTTCATGTTCAACAATTCGTCCCCAGCGGCCGAGACGGTGGAGGTACAAGGCTGCTGGTTCACGAAGTTACTCGTGGTTGGTCCACCCGGTTGATTCACCATTGTGCTTCGAATAATATTCGACACTATGTCGTTGTACTGGAATTAGATTAGACAGATATTAGACACGAATTGGAAACTGAACGTTGTTCGAGAGATTGTTCGATCCTGCTTCACACTTACGCCAGGTCCCAGGCTAGACAGGCTGCTCAGGCTTGCCAAAAGGGGATTGATCTCACCGTGTATGCCACCTTGCACTTCCTTCCTCACCCTTTCTCTCAAAGCTGCGACAAAATTCTCAGCGTGGCTCGGCGGTTTCCACTCGGGGTTCGTCAAGGTGAAATGAATGAGGGACAACTCGGTTTTCCCGTCTTCCGCTTGCGTGTACTGATCCGAGACAGGCATCTGAGCCTTCTCCGGATCCGTGATGTACTGGTTCGGATTGTATTTGGCAGCCCGGTCAGCGATGGGACTCCGAGTGCCAACCGTTTGCCACGTTGGATTCCCATGTTTTCGCACGTCCATTTGTGCGAAACTGCAAACATCGCCGACGCCTGTCACCTCGATTGTGAAATTGCGATAGAAGTCTACGATATCTAAAGCTCGTTGTCTCATGCGAAAGCATAGAATAAACGGTGTAAGCAAGGGGGACATTAATTCTTCTAAGAGGTGGACTGCCCGATATTGAAACAGTTGCGCCACTTCCGCTCTTGTGGTTTGAGTGTGAGCGTGACCACGCCAACTGTCCGGTCTGTAATGTGTATGCGCTAAGACAGCGGTCAATAGGGTCTCTGGACACCAAACTAAATTTTCATCGGGGATAAACGCCCTGGTCACCGCTACTAACGCGCCTAATATAGTCATGGTGGTCAACACGTGCTCCACCGTGAGCACATCCTCGTCGTATATGGTTAATATTAATAAAACTGCCAATATACTTCCAGCCACGAAAGTAACGTTCTTCGCGACAACAGTCATAATGGGCGATGTAAATATGCTCATGTATTTCGAAGCTGGACGGTACGCGCGATTTAAACGGGCATTCAATTCGTGATCTAGTTCGTTGAAATGACGAAGATACAATCGACCGTACAGAGACCACATTCTCGTACCTAAGGTTCCTGGTTCCCGCTTGATGATCTGTTCGTGACAGAAATATTTTCCAATTACGATTATATTTACTCCTACGGCACGGAATACATACGTAATATAACTTATATTATACACGCGAATTACTCTTACTGGTTACTCACCTCAACGTAGTTAAAAAACGAATAGAGTATCTGCCAGAGTAAAATCAACGGGCAGAGGAGGAAATTTACTATTCCAACCCATAAAATATGCTTGGACAGGGCTCTTGCAAGCTCCTGTCTTTTGTTCAATTTTTTGTAGTCCTCCTTGAGATGCCAATTATTTTCAAACGGAGACCAAGGCCCCCCTGTGTAAGAACAGTCAAGTTATTCGCACTGTTAGGTATTATATATATCATATTTGCAGATAATATCTAAATATCTGGAATCTTACAAAACAGTAGTAGCTCCATGTTATATTTCAATCCTCTTGTCATGAAAATTATCTCTCCTATAACAGGGACTTTTAATCGAACAGGTAACAGAGATTTGTTGATCATAGCCACCATGTAATTCTTAAATCTTAATATTCTATGGTATATATCTAATTCCGTAAGCTCTCGTTTGTGAATGCACATCTCCTGTTCTTTTTGAACTTCTCTGACTCGCTTTTGTACCTCGTGCCAGGTGAGATTGTCCAAATCGCAGTCTTCGATTTTCAACGCGGTATTAAAGAACAGCTTTATGTCCCAAAACTGCGTGCAATGATACAAAACTTTTACTAATCGTAAAATCCAAAAGATTGCGGCTACTAAAATACAGATCCAAGTAACCAGACCCATGGATGCCAAGCATTCGCTCGATGAGAGAATCACGTCGCTTATCGACGTTTTGTTGTGCAACGGTTGAGGCTTGTTCCTGGAAATATGTCGAATTTATTAATCAAGCTTCTTACATACATTCGTTATATCGTGCTCGTTATAGTGTTCTTGTTGAAAGTCTTACTTAAATAATACGGAGTAATCGATGCAATGAAAGAGGAAAGTCGAGAAAGCCACTACAAAAATGTATTGTCCTAATTCAAGCACTTCTTGGAGTATCATGCAAGCGAAACCATGTTTCTGGTGGTAGTGGTACATCCTTGTAAAAAACGAATCTAGATCCTCAATATGATTCCATCTAGCCTTATTCCCTTCTGGTACCACGTGTATTATAAAACCAGATTCCTGAGGTACTTCCCCGTCATCGTCCTCTTCGTCCTCTTCTTCCCCGTTGTATGGCTCCATACGTTGGTAGCTGCCATCCAAGACCGTCGTCATCTAGAAATGCGATTCATGCAGATTCATTTCTCCAACATATCAATCCAATTCCCGGTTAAGAATGGTACACGTGGTGAAATTAAACAAAAATTTGTAATTGATACAAGGAGTTATATTTGATCACAATGTATTTTTTGCTAGGACCAACCAAATGTTTTTGAGGGGATAGAGAGAGAGAGAGAGAGAAAGAAAAAAAAAGAGATTCAGTGTTAATTACAAGGATTCCTAAAAAAAGAACAGCCTTACCGTTTTTGCTCGTCGGTTTGGCTCTACACAGGTAATGACAGTTTCTCGTTTCATTCTCACATGTCATTAAGAATAATTAACTACCGGTCAACGGTTGCTCCACAAGCATCTAAAATGTAAGCCACCCACCAAATGAACTCGTTAATGCGCCAAAAGATGCATTTATATTCACCTATTTGTTTCTATCTCATTTCTACCACGATACGCATCAGAAAAAATGAAACTTTTGCACTATTTCTTTTATTCTGTTTCAACTCTTTGTCTACGTGTGTCTATCTTATGACAATTCTACCTTTATCTAAAGATTGCATTAGAGTTTCTCAATCGATTGCTCATCCTTTGCAACAAAGAGCATGCTAATACTCAAAAAAATACTGTCTCATCAGTATGTAACTCTCCCGTGTAAGTGTTTTGCAAGTATGTGCAAAAAATTAATATTTTCCAATTTATTTTCTCAATCAGTACACTTTCATTTACCTTTGATTTTGCTTTGATTTGTGAGACTAATATTGTATGGAATCATTAAAATTATTTTAATAATAATTATTTTAATAATTTTAATAATAATAATTTAATAGTAATATCCATGTGATGCATACATATCTAACGGTAATATTTGGATTTAATTGGACTAAAGAAAATAAAAAGAAGTTAGACGATCGATGGACGCACGATAGAAAATTTGACTTAGTTCAATGGCAATAAGAGAAAGAAGCGTGGAAGCTTCTCAATATATTTTTCCATGTGAAATCAAAGTTCCAATTTTTGCGAAAAATCTTATCAACGATATATTTCGATTACGACTTTGAATCGTTTGTGCATCAAGCATCGCTTTTGTCTATGCTTTTGGCTGACCTTTATTCGACGAAAATAGAAGCGTCGTAGACGCTGCAGCGAAAGCGATAGGAATGTTTGGTAACACAGCTGATCTCCATAAACAAAGCATCCTGCCGTACCTTCGTTTCTGCAGACTTTTGTACCGCTTTCCAAATTGACCCGTGTTTATTAATATCGACTGCAAACTCATGAATCCTCACTTACATATTGACCACGACGCGAACGATTATTCACTGCTAATTTAGACGCTTAATCGTTAGAAACGTTCGGTCACGTTTCTCACCATCTTTACTGAATTTCACTTCTATTCCTAGTCCACTTTGTTCTACTAGTCACGAACCACGCGTTGATCTTAGAAAGCATTATTTACGCTATTTCCAGTTGAACGGCTGATAAAAAGGATTTCTATCTTATCGATTCTGTTACAGTTTATACACGAACCACAAACGAAGTATATGAACATGTAGGCACAGACGACCAGGTATATGAACAGACCAAGCATTTATCGGGATTTCGTGGCTCGTGACCTGAAATACCGACATAGTAAAAAAAACCAATGGTTTTTTAGCGCACTCTACGTTTAAAGAATGGTGAGTTGGGGAACTAGTGAATGCGCCAGCAATATGGTTCTTTAGACCCATTACAGTGTTGTCAACTTTCAATCGAAATGTAAAGCACGTCCTATACCAAGTAAAATGATACGAGCAAAATGTTTAATCGTATCTTCAGATTCTGAAACACGAGATTAGTATCTAAAATTATTCTATTATGTACTTATGTGTGTGTCAGAAAGAGCCCTATTTTGTCGATTGGTTTTTCGTTGGAAGCGATAAAATTATTACTTATAACGGGATGTCTCATTTATTGAAATATTCTTAGAGAAATATATTTAAAACGAACCTGATATCAAAAAGCAGACGTAGAAAAGATATATTGTTTTATCAAGTCATATGTTTTTGAAATATCCATCAAATTCTAAAGTCCACAGATTTCGACAATACTTACAAATGCATTATACGTTATCATAAAAATATACAGTCTATAATTTTAGAAATCAACGATTTCCCTAATAATTCCTAATAAGGAGTTTTAAGAAAAAACCAATAAAAAGTAAACCGAAGCACAATATATTGAAATATAAAACAAAGTTCAAATTGAAAATAATTATAATTAAGTTATAATACTTAAAATATTTGAAATATTTAAAGAAAAAATAAAAATTGTTTCACGTATATCATAGCAATAACGGTATCATTCTACAGAACGTGCTTACATTAAATTTACAGATATTAACTATCTTGTGATTAATTAAAGCTAAACGCACGCAACTTAAAGCTAAGACGCACGCATCCCTCGACGTCCCTGCGAGATCCCTCGTCGTTTCCAAAATTAGTATGCACTAAATATATTGTGCCCCGTTGGGGGGTCCAATATTTTACTTATCAACTAATTGTTCCTACAGTTCAATTTAGATCTAAACTGAACTGTAGGTTGCGTAGTTCTTAGCTTGAACAAAATTAGTATGCACTAAATATATTGTGCCCCGTTGGGGGGTCCAATATTTTACTTATCAACTAATTGTTCCTACAGTTCAATTTAGATCTAAACTGAACTGTAGGTTGCGTAGTTCTTAGCTTGATATCGTTTTACAAACACTAACATTTATCTTACATCGTTTTACAATTTAGCTGTAATGTTTGTAAAACGATATCAATTACCAGGTCTCACCA
>NIPQ01090204.1:0-13113 GCA_002806875.1 Lepidotrigona ventralis hoosana
GCCCTCGTCTTTATCGATCCTTTCCTGTAATTCCATTTTTTTTTTTTCTGCTCGTTGGACGACCGAGAAATCGTCCGCACGCGGACTTAATTCTCCTTTCTTTCTTCTTTTCTTTCTCTCTTTTCTTCCACCGGCTTTCGCCGGCACGAGCTCTTCGCGGCTGACAAAGCGGATTGTTACACGGGGCAGAGCCGATGGGAGCGAAGGGGCCGAAATTCTCGAGCGACGATCGCGTGAACTCGTTCGTCCGCGCCGCTGGAAGCTCGTCGACATTGCTTTGTCCCGCACAAGGGTTCCCAGTTCCGTCGTTCAGGACAGCTCTGCTTCGCAGTTCGACCTAGCTCTCTCTCTCTCTCTCTCTTTCTTTTTGTCCCGGGTTTATTTGATCCAGAGCCCGTGGGATCCAAGGCGCCAGCCTTTCAGAGCGACGCGAAAAGCGTCACCTATGTCAGAGCCGCGAGATCCTCGGTCGCGATCACCTGCTCTGCTCAGGCGTCGCCACCTCCCACTCACAGGTAATTCCCTCTCTCTCTTTCTCTTTTTGTCTGTCGATTATCCCGCATCTCGCGAGCACGAAACGGAGTGGTGGCACGTTCAAGCGGGGGCGAATACACATTTGGTGTTTTAATCTTTTGATTGGTTTTCTGCTGGATAGTTGGCTTTCATGAGATGTTCAGGCAATGCTATGGGCATTTTTTAACGCGTATCTTATGGGAATGTACGAAATTATATAGAAAATTTTCTTTTTCTTCAAGTTTCTACAATTAGAATTTCGTTTGCTTATATAGATGAAATTAGAGTTATCGACACCTGTACTCCAATTTAATACTATAATGATAATAATTTGTAACAATGACTGTATTATATATTTATTATTGTATTATTGTAATTATTATAAATCAATTATAATATCGATTATGAATTTTACATTTCAATACTTTCAACTGAAAATTAACAAATACGAATTCAATGTCCCACGTCAGACGCAATATGACAAGTTACGGTACTTAAGAAGATTGAAGAGAAAATCATAAGACAAATTGTTAAGAAATGCCCGTACATTCAGAGCAGGGTAATTCGCTTATTCTGTTGAGAAGCATCATCAGTAACTCGTTATTCGTTTTGTGAACACGTCAGAGCCAGCGGGTCGAGTGTCGCCGAAATTCCCGAAATCAGCCAAGTCCGACTCGTTCGAGGTGGCGAACGACTCTCAGCTCAGTTTATTATGCGACGCCCAGGCGTTCCCTGCGCCCACGTTTAGGTCAGTGAACTAATCTGTCGCCGGTCCATTCACCGGCTGGTTCTATTAAATTTGTGTGCCGCCTTGCGTAGAACCTGTGAACGGTGCCAAACCGAGAGTCGCGTCCACTGCCAAGTACGACGTTCTCGCCAGTTACGTGGCCAGCCCGGTAACGATGCTCTGCCCGGCGCAGGGCCACCCTCTTCCAGCCTTTAGGTATTTATCGAGCGTCTCCTCTGTGCGAGATGCATGCTCGATCGTTTCTCTTCCGAGGCAGGCTCTTTCGTTAAAAATCACCAGACCTTTGAACTTGAACGAAACGGAGTTGCACGCACGTTACGTGTTGTGAAAATGTTTACTTACAGTGTTTTCTCCTTTTAACCAAGCCATTAACTGTGATGACGAGATATGTCAAAATTAGGAGAAACATATGCCGTTGTGGCATATCTGCTACTGTCCAATACTGAACCCATTGTTACAATATAATGGAATCAGAGGTGAACCACTTTTTACGCAATTCGCGTGAANATTTTTTTTTTTTTTTTTTTTTTTAAATTAATAATAAAATAATACAGAAGCGTCCGATCGGACTCGTTTCGTTCAAGTTTAAAGATCTGTCGATCGTAATGAAGAAGCTCTTCTATCCAGAGCCGGTGAGCGGCGCGGCGCCCAAAGTGCCACCCACGGCTAAGATAACGGTCTTCTCTCTGCCGGCGCGAAAGGCCACGGCTATGCTGTGCCAGGCTCAGGCGCATCCACTGCCGATCTTCAGGTACGACGTCATGCTCAAACCGAGAGCGAAAGAGAGAAGGAGCATCACGATTGTTCCTTGGTTCGTTAGGGGCGATGAGAGCCGCGGAGAGCGCGTGAGAGATACGTGAAGTTATCGATTCCGCGCGCGGTGGCTGAAACGTCTCGCTGGCTTTGCTTTCTAGAGCCGGTCGGAAGTAGTCCACCTCGGTTGCCGCCTAGGTCGAAATTCGACGGATTGGCAAAGGTCCAGCGGCAAGGTTTGACGTTGCTGTGCGAGGCTCAGGCCAGTCCCTCGCCTTTGTACAGGTGAGCAACCTATGAGATCGCTCGCCACTCTCTCTCTCTTTTTTCTTTTCGCACTCCCTTCGTCCGAATCTCTGTCGACCGGTTCTTTTCTTCACGTTTAACATTTCCCTTCGAGAAAACGTGGCCAGCGTGTCATGCATCGATGAGCGTACTAGGAGTGCGCGGGTATCCTAAAGTTTCCCCCACGTGTATATACGTATAATGATATAAATACATTTGCTCGTGGAAATGTTCGAACTTTTTATAGGAACTTTTGAAAATCTGTTACGTGCGTCGTGTAATAAAATATGTTGACACTTTATTTATACCAGTAAGGAAACTTGACTGTTTTAATTATTATATGGAAGGGTCAGAAGCCAGTCAGTGTAAGTTATTTATACCGTGCAAGCATTCTTTTGTTGTTAAAATTGTCAATCGACGGAACAGTTTAGTCATTATAGTATAATTATCGTAATAAAATAATATCATATAGAAGTGAACTGTTCTATAGACTGAAGATTTTGATCAGAAAAATACGGCACGAAACACTTTTAATGGAAAATGACTTACACTTTGATTTCTGAGTGCTCCATGTACTGATGAAATTTTAAACAATTCTGAAAATGTGTACAGAAATTACAAAATATTTAACACAAGTATATATTTCGTAGAGTAATTTTTATAAATCACTATATTAATCTATCTATATTTATTACATCAATTAGCATGGAACTTCTATCTTTAATTTGTTACATGTTAAAGGTTTTTATTATATGCTATTCATGCTGTATATTAACAAAATAAAATATACGTATGTTGGAATAAATATCATGCAAGCTATATACATTTTCAGATTGGTTTCAAATTTTATCGCTATAATGATGACAGTCATGTTAATGAAATTTACATGTAAAATCTATATATAAAAACTTAGATTTGAACATTTATATATAAAAGTTTCTCTGTGATTAATGTTCGAATATTTTCTGAGTCACTGTGAATATATTTGGGTATCCACTATTTTAGAATCTGATTTGCGATTCGAGATCCAATACTCGATTCAGAACGTAATATGTAATTTTTCCTTTTGTTTTCTGTTTTTTTTTTTTTTTCTGAAAATGTAATACTGTGATTTTGCAGTGTCGAATGTACGAATTTTTAAACGAGGAAGATATTACACAATATAACGTATAAAATAATATTAATTTATTTTAATATAACAACTACAACCCGGCGAGACATCTTTGAATCTATAAGCAAGAAAAGTATTATTATTATTACACGGAATGTGTAAAGATATTAGTACTACTCGAATTTAAAATGAGATAATGTTGTTTCACATGTTATATTTTGCAATATTTTCTTTGCTTTCAAAATCATAACATAAAATTTTAATTAAAATAATATTTCAATAATACCAAAAAACAAAATATTAAAAACGAAATAACATATCATTTTACATATGTGTTGTGTTGCGATGGAATCGTCTTTGCTTAAAAATTCTGAGCGCATTGTGAAGTCGCAGCGTAAGAATTCATGTGTAAAATCAGAAGCAAAAATTATATTCTGAAATCGAGCATCGGATCTCAAATCACAGATTAAATCGCAAAATAACGAATACCCTAATGTACTTATATACATCGACACATTCGAAGTTCCAATGCGAATTCAAAATAAATCGAATGAGCCACTTTGAATCGATAATTTCGGGTACCCGCGCGTCCCTAATTATTGCAGAGCCACGGGGGAGCGTGCGTCCGAACGTACGCGACAAGGACGTGAACGGACTGAAGAGGGACATCCTAATCGATCGAATGGCGGGTCTGCCGTGTCCTGTTCAAGGGTTTCCAGCCCCCACGTTCAGGTACTGTCACGCGTGTCAACGAAATCTTCCTCGTTCACGGTCCTTGCTCCAGGCGATGGGCAAGCTTTCTGCTTGGTTACGCGGACATTCTATCCATCGTTTCCCTATTCTCGTTGTTTCGCGTGATCGGAGATGAGAATCGTCAGGCACGTGCCGATTCAACCGCCGATTCTCTATTGCCGGTTGCAGAGCCGACAGGCAACGTCGCGCCGCGTATAGCCGGTGAACGTTACGAGGGTGGCAAGCTCGTGGATGTTCCGAGGACGTTGGTGGTGGCTCTGGACTGCTCTACTCAGGGATTTCCTGTCCCAGTGACAAGGTACTCCTCCATAGGGTCCCATTTACGTTGAAACATGTCGCGATACACACATTCATCGACACACAGCGAGGGAACATGCTAAAATATCGATTGTCGATTCTGAGGAAATTTTTTGCTTGTCGATGTGAAACCACCCTTAAGACTACGAAATCTATTTGGATGAATATCTCCGAGATTATTAGAAATATTTGTGTAACTCAAAATCACGAAATTAATATTATATTAAAAAATTGTATATTATTTATTTATATATTAGTATATTTTATATATTTGCTTAAATAATATAATTGATATGTTATTCGTTATAAATAATATATAAATTGAAAAATAACATGTTTTTTTCCCAATGAAATGTCAACATACTTTTTTGAACATCTGTTGGATAGTTACAGAGAAAAGCTCCAATTTTCCAATTCTCTATACAATATTCAATAAGCAGAATCAAGTTATAAGCAAGTAATAATTTCCACCAGGTTCCATTCGTTCCCAGTTCTCTCAATATCGCGAAATTCGAATACCTACTGTTGCCCATTTCTTTAATTCTTTATTTTTCATAAAGACATCCTCCTCTTTTTCCCGAAATAAATAATTCAATATTTTGAAACATGTTTCGCCACATGTTGCAAATTTAGAGGAATCGATGCAGGTTTCATCGCGACACGTTTCAACGTACACGCACAGAACTCTTTCGATTTTCGATGATCGCGTTTCAAGAGGGCACGGATTGCCCCGATTTCAATCGCCACCGATCTCAATCTCAGTTTTTCGATCGTTCTCCTCTCCCAGTTTTTGGTCTCTAAAGTCGTCGTCGACGAGTCAAGTCAGCCGCGTTCTCTCTTGCCGCTTGCAGAGCCGACAGGCAACGTCGCGCCGCGTATAGCTGGTTACGAAGGTTTCAAGCTCGTGGACGTTCCAAGGACGTTGGTGGTGGCTCTGGACTGTACCACTCAGGGATCTCCTGTCCCAGTGACAAGGTACTCCTCTCCCTTTCTCGGAGAACACTCGTTACGATCGCGTTTCAGAGGGCACGAACAAGATAGCCCCGCGTTCCTCGGGCAAGAAATTCGAAAGGGAGGTGGTACTGGCTGCTAGGGGCCAGGATATCGCGTTGAGCCACTCGCTGCAGGGATTCCCCGTACCCCTGGCAAGGTAGACGATGACCGTTGATCATCTCGCGGTTTTTCCATTATTCTCCTTCTACTTTTGCTTTCCAAAATTGTCGTCGTCGTCGATGAGTCGATGAATCAGTTGATGTCAGTGCATCAGGGCGAGACACGTTGTTACCTGGTCGAGGAGCTTGTTCACTGAAGGTAAGTAGCATGAAACGTTTGAGCGTAGTCCACTCGAGATACTAACTGGTTGAGGAGAAAAATATAACGAGGTACGTAACGTGTTTCATCTCTCGCGAGAACGGGGCCTCACGTGTGGTGTGGTATCCAATCGATCAGAGTACGTGGTGTGGACAAGAAGTTCGTCAAATA
This sequence comes from Lepidotrigona ventralis hoosana, assembly GCA_002806875.1. Taxonomy (NCBI): domain Eukaryota; kingdom Metazoa; phylum Arthropoda; class Insecta; order Hymenoptera; family Apidae; genus Lepidotrigona; species Lepidotrigona ventralis. The sequence continues at coordinate 5,943 of NIPQ01090204.1, forward strand.
TACTTTCTCTTTCTTTCTCTCTGCTATGTATTCAGAGGGAATTATCGTTCGTTTGTTAGTTTTATCTTCGCGTTGTTGAAGTCGTTTTAAAGTCGTGTGGCAAATCGTTTAAAATTGACGCTTTTGTTGTTGTGTACAACATGCGTATTGCTGTTCGTTGTCGGAGAACTAATAATGTGAAATTATAATTATTGTAATCAAAATAGAAATAACCGTAAGACAACAATTATTTTTTCGACTGAAGTGTTCTTGATTGGAAGCAATAATTATAAATCATCCACAGTATGTTTCATTATCAGACGGAGTAAATTTCGGTTTTTTTTTCTTCGTGAACTTTTGCAAAATTTGCGTTGCAGCTTCTAAAATGTTTGACAACGTTAGAGAGAAGTTTTGGTCGAATATTTTATTACGTGCAACTGAGATGGGATTTTCCTATCGAAAATTTATTTCAATCGAAGAAATAAATTTCTCTTGATGCTAAAATTCCCTTCATTAATAATTAAAAGTTATTGACGACGAGAGAAATTTTCAATCGCTTGTGATCGTTGAATTGTACTGCTCAGAAATCGAAATTTCTAATCGTGTAGTTTTCTGAATAATTCTCCTTAACTCGGATAATAAATAAATTTCTGTTACTGATTTCGTTTACAAAAACTTTTACACGAATTAATATCAAATTAGTATGAAATTCGGGAAACGTAAATCAGAGATTGAATCAGAGAATGAATATAATAATCAAAGGAAATAAAAGAGACGTTGATAAATTAAAATTTTAATATCTAACCAGGAGTACATGATAAATTAAAAATATATTCGTCTTTAAACAAACATCTTTTGACATATTTGTAATATATATATATTGTAATATATTAAGCGAACCAATCATTATAAAATTATCTGCACAGTACTCTAGTACGGACTAAACACTGAAAGCGTTAAGCTAGGTTTAATAAAAAAAAAAAAAAAAGAAAAAGAAAAGACACGAACGACGATGTACGATCTTTCACATCGCAAGCCGATAGAAACGTATCACTGTTTAACGCAGAAAATTTCTCTGCGAACTTCTTGTCCACACTCTGTATTAAGGGAAACGACGACAAACGTTAGTTTGATCGCAAGTTCGATCCATCAAAGAGAATATCGATTATGCACCGATAGACAGCCTTCTTTCTCGCAGAGCCACTTTCGTCATAACGATCGAAAGAAATCGAATCTGATTAGCGAGTAAACGTGCGCAGAGCGGAGAACGAAACGAACGGGGANTATTCATATATATATATATATATATATATATATATATATATATATATATATATATATATATATATACATATCTGGGCAATGAACGCATATCCTTCCAGAACCGTCCGGCCGTACTGCCCCAAAAGGGACTGGAGACGGCCTTAATAAGTACCGCGGGGTAGAGGGCGAGTCTCTGGCGCTGGCGTGTGCGGCACAAGGCTTTCCTGCCCCGATCTCTAGGTACACACTCAATATTCCGTATAGCTTCTCTTTTTTTTCTTTTCTTTGGTCGTTTTGGTCTTGCTCCGCAGAGCACGGATCCTGTTTTCGAAGCGTTCCATCCTTACCCTCTACCCCGTGTCGGGTGGCGGTACCGCTAAAAAAAAAAAAAAAAAAAAAAAAAAAAAAAAAAGANGTACGAATTGCCGTGAAGCAAAGAAAGATAAGGGGAACGACGAGCAAAGGTAAAAGGAAAGAAAGGAACGAACAAAGAGCAAAGAAAAGAGGAGAGAGAGAAAAAAAAAGAGGAGAAAGGCAAGGGAAAAAGTGAGTGGGCAAAAGTACGCACGCGATGATCCAAGATCCCAACGCCGGGCCGCTCTCATTAAATTATCTGCAAAGAGACGGCGGACGAGCTTAGAACAGAGAGAAGAAGGACGATGTAGTGCAGCTTTTTTGTCGTCCTCCAAGAACCGATCTCCTCGCTCCGCAACTCGTCTCGTTCAACTTGAAGATTTCTCACGTTCGCCGTTTAAGCCGAACGTACGTGAACTCACGGGCGCTCACGTTGGAAGAGAAACAGAGAGAAAAGACGATGAATATATCTTTTCTTTCGGGGGAAACGGATAGAGACGGAACGAAAGCGACCAAAATTTTTTTCATTGAGAAAGAGAAAGGAAAAGAGAATGAAGGAAAAGAAAGAAAGAAATAAATAAAGAAATGTGTATCTCAATATCCGGGGCCAATCGGACGTGTTGGTTTTCAGTGCCAACTGGAAGCCCCGGTGGCGCAACCCCCACGAGATAGGTGACGGAAGCGCGACTCTGAGAAAAGGATGCGGGCCCTCTTCTCCTTCGGTAACCTCGGTGCTGATCCGGGTGGGTCCGAGAGGGTGTCACCCGATCAATGGGGCGAACAATGTTGCCCTGCACCTGCACACCTCCAATAAGTCCCACGATATCTGGCTGGTAAGTCCTCGCCACCTTCGTGCTTCCGTTCATCCGTTCGTGTATTTCACTGCCCCCTCAGCTCCCTACCCTTCGACCCACACACATACATACACACACGGACACGGACACACACACACACAAACACACACACACACATCCTCTCTTTCTCTCACTTGCCAGAATTTACTCGTTACTCGTCGTGATTCGCGCCGTTGTTCACTTGCACAAAAAACTGTCGTGCGACACCGCTCGATCGCCACCGCTGATCCCTCATCCTCCCCGAGACTTTTCTCGTCCGTTCTTCCAACCATCCCACGTTGTTCACGGGATTTCGTTTCTCGAGACTCGCTGTAGTCGTCACTGGCACGCAAGTCTTCTCTCGTGCAAGCTTGTTTTGATTTCGTTTCTCCTTTTCCCCCCCTGACAATTTCTGTTCTTGAACACGATCCTGGTGCAGCTGTTTGTTTGTTTTACTCTTCTTCTTAATTTCGTTCGCCGGTTCGTTCATTTCTTTCCGTTGTTCTTCGTTACGTGAGTTCTCTCTCCGTTCCCCGGTGAACTCGTCACGGAACGCAAAACAGTCAGTCGGTCAGCACGTGGCGGAGAGATCGAGAGTTTTAAGAGACGCTGATGGGACAGCAGCTGGTGGTGTCCCAGTTAAACGTTTCTCGCCGACGATGATCTCGCCTTCTCACTTTCTCCCTTTAGATGTGTGTGAACGATACGCATATCTGAATTACCTGAGGGCACCTTTCAAGCGTCTGTACATATATATATATGTGTGTGTTACGGATTACGAAAACCGCTCTGCTTCTCTTGCGCACTTTTCTTTTTTCTTCTTCTTCTTCTTCTTTTTTTTTTTTTTTCGGCTGTAACGAAGTTATGTCGCTGCCAGCCTTCGTTCTCTCTCCCCTCTTCCCCACGTTTTCCCGACCTGCTCTGTTTTACGACCGCTATTTACGCCCGGGCTGCTGTTGAAGCTCTCTTTATCATTAAGTTTGCGCACTCGTGTCGCAGCGAGACACGCGCTAATGAGCCGACAGTAGAGACAGAAGCCCCGCGCCCAGAGACGCCCAAAGCCCTGCCTGTATACGAAATATGGATAAATAAAAGGAGGCACCGAACGAAGCGAATAGAAACGTCAAACGCTGTTGGCAGTAGTTGGCTGTTGCGATTAACGACGACGGGCCAGTTAAATGATTCGAAAACACTTCGAGTAGGATTCGATGCTGAAGTCTTGAACGTTTTGGAAGCCTCGATTATCTTGGAACGATAAGTCGAAGATTGTAGTTGATTGTACTTTGAGTAAAAGCTTCAGTTCTGGTCAGTATTTTTCAATCTGAAGTATTATTGACAAGCGTGAAATATCGAAGAAAATGTCTCGAAAGTCTTAGAGCAATAAATTGCAGATCCTGGTTACTTTGATAAATCTTGAAAGCTTGACACGTAATATGTTTTACGAGAATTTCGAATGCTTTATTTCAAACAGTATCATTGATACATATATATATATATATATATATATATATATATATATATATATATATATATATATAAAAATATAAANAGTCTTGAAACAATAATAAATCGAGGATTCTGGATAAATCTTGAAAATTTGATACGGAATAAGTATTTTTACAAAAATTTTGTCCTGTTTCAAACAGTATCATTGACATGTATAAAATTTTGTAGAAAAAATCTGGTAATTTTGAAAAGTCTTAGAACAATAAATTGAAGATCCTGGTTACCTTGATAAATCTTGAAAATTTGGCTTGCAGTAAATATTTTATATTGAATGCTTCAATAGTATTTATTGGCGCATGTAAAATATTACAGAAGAAGACTTGGACAATAAATTGAAGATTTTAGTTACTTTGATAGTCTTGGAAGTTTTGGAAGTGTTTCAACGATAGATTGAGGATCTTGGTTACTTTGATAAATCGTGAAATTTGAATTTGTCTTGTAGTCAATATTTTTACAAGCTTTTTGAATGGCATTAACATATTATGTGAAATATTAAAAATTTTGAAATATAAAAAAATTTCTGAAAGTCTCCATAGTCTTGATTGTTTTGGAAGTCTTAGAGTTTTCCAAAGATCTTGATTATTTCGTCTGTTAAGTCTTAAAAACTTGGCATTAGTATTTTACAAATATTTTGTAAACAGCGTTATTGCAGAGTATCGAAGAAAATGAAAGTCAAGATCCATAGAGTATATTTATAGTTTGCAAGGTACACATTATGCAATCGATTGCATAATACTTTCGGTAGAATTTATCAAAATATCCAAGATCTTCAAGACTTCGAGAGTTCCAAGTAAACTTTAAGACTTTCGAGAATCTTATTTAAAGTGATTTGAATTTATCGTCGCGTGTATCAAAGCGATTGGGAGTGCGAATTTTTTTATATTTATAAGAAATTTTATATCCCCATAAATAGCACATAATTTAGAAACAGATCTATAAAATATCTCAAGCATTGTGCTTTATATGACATTTAATACGTAAACAATTGCCTACAAAAGTCCTATTTTTTAAAATTATATTCTCATGAATGAATTTGCATAAAGTCTATTAATTCATGCTAAATACGTGCATTCAAATGATCACATCTACTATTAAAAACACGCAGCCATCAATTTCCGGATATCTAGCAAATTCTGATGAAAAGCATAATGATAATAGAGATGGTATTGTAAATCAAGTATTCGACTCTTAGCTGTGAGTAAAAACTGGATAAAACTGCCATACGTATACATACACAAAATTAATAAAAAGAATAGTTAATATTATAATAATTATTGTAAATATATTTTTGTTATTGAAGTTTTAACACGATTGAAATACATGTTTCTAACAGATTTGTGAAATCAGTTATTTATCAAAAACGAATGCTTATTAAAAACCAGTGATCGAGAAATCTTCGTCGATTATAATTGGGACGTATCAAAAGTATCAAACTACCGCATTAAATGTACAATTATTTACGCACGGTAATGTACATTTTCTGCATTAATATCCAATTAATATTAATACGAATTTTAACATTCAGTTAATTTCATCGAGAAGCACCATTACATCTCATCAATATGGATTTGCTAGGTGTTTGGAAACTTACAGACACGCTATCTCTCGTGCCGATTCTTCGCGGACCTCACGCGATCTCTCTGCCAGTGACATGGTGATCGAACCGGTGTTTCAACCGAACGAACGAGAACCAAGAACGTTTCTATTCGCTTCGTTTCGTCTCTTTCATTTTGTACGAGAATCGATCCGGCACGAAAGTTTCGACTCGTGAAAAAAAAGAGAGAGAGAGAAAGAAAAAAAGAAAACAATCTCCTTTCATCCTGTTGTTTCAGATGGTACAAGTTCATCGAGGGCTCGTCACGTCGTCAACCTGTTCAGCTAAATGAACGCGTACGTCAGGTCAGCGGAACATTGATCATCCGCGAGGCTCGCGTCGAAGATTCCGGCAAGTATCTGTGCATCGTGAACAACTCGGTCGGTGGCGAGAGCGTGGAGACCGTCCTCACCGTAACCGCCCCATTGGCTGCCGAGATCGAACCCAGCACGCAGACCATCGACTTTGGACGACCGGCTACGTTCACATGCAACGTTAGAGGAAATCCGATCAAGACTGTCTCCTGGCTGAAGGATGGCAAACCTCTTGGACTGGAAGAGCCGGTACTGAGAATCGAGAGCGTCAAGAAAGAGGACAAGGGGATGTACCAGTGCTTCGTTAGAAATGACCAAGAAAGCGCTCAGGCGACTGCTGAATTGAAACTTGGTGGACGATGTAAGCTTTCTTGGTCCTCAAATGCTCAGAGACCTATGTAGTATTTTTTGTTGATCATATTTGTTCAATGTAAACGTGAATGACTATGGAAGGAGAAATAAGCGAGAGAAGAATTTGGATATCGTAAGTTCGAAAAAATTAACGAAAACTAATTTGTAGCGGTACTTTGTTTTGTTTTTTTTTTACTAACTTGAAAATTAATTGTATGATCTCGAGTAGATGTAAAAAGTAATTTAGATTAAATTCAGTTTTATTTTTTTAGTAACTTTTAGTGTACCGGATGGTGCAGTTTTTGCTCATTGATAATATTACATACTAAAGCTTCAAAATAAACAATCGAATCTTTCATGCAATAAAATTCTCAACTAGAAAATTGACGACTGTAAAATCTGATTCAGATTACATCGTTGCTTAATAAATAAATTAGCGGAATAAAATATTTCAAGTCTCAAATTTCTCTTTAAATATTCAGAATTTGGTAAATATATGTATTTCTATTGCTGACTCGGGGTATGTGCATTTTATAGACAGAACTGCTTACGAATGTAATCAACAAAGAATAATTGGCCTGACTATGCAAGTGTCTGTGTAGGTAGTACTCATCGAGAGACGGTTTTGATTGCAAATGATTTTTACACCCACAGTCGAACCCCCGCAGATTCGCCAGGCCTTCGCCGAGGAGACTCTGCAGCCGGGGCCGAGCATGTTCTTGAAATGCGTGGCCAGCGGAAACCCGACTCCTGAGATCACCTGGGAACTCGATGGCAAACGATTGTCCAACACAGAGAGGCTTCAAGTAGGCCAGTACGTTACAGTGAACGGCGACGTGGTTTCTCACTTGAACATCTCCAGCATTCACACGAACGACGGCGGACTCTACAAATGCATTGCTGCCTCAAAGGCAAGAAGAATCTTTTTCTTCTCTACCAGAATAAAAAAAAAAAAAAAAAAAAAAAAAAAAAAAAAC
>NIPQ01090204.1:15449-37858 GCA_002806875.1 Lepidotrigona ventralis hoosana
CCCCCCCCCATTCCCTCTCTTACCGCTAAACTTTTCAGATTAAAGCGTTGATCGATCTGCCAACTTTACCGGTCGAGACTTTATCCTTTCTCTCTCTCTCTCTCTCTCTCTCTCTCTCTCTCTGTTTTATCTTTCTCTTTGACTACTCTTTGCAAAAAAGAGTTTGCCTTCGGAACGCGAGATCGGTCGGCGCGTTTTTTTTTCAATGGCTTTGTACACACACATACACACACATACACATACATATACACATTCTCTCTCAGTATATCTTCTCTCTCTCTCTCTCGTAACTTCTTGTTTTCCGCAGTAATCTTCGTATAGTGTAATGATGTTTAATCAGAAGGCCACTGCCGTCGTCGTGCCGATGATCGAACGACGTACGAGCTCCGACACTCCGCGTACGATCGATCCTCGCGTGCGAACGGAAGGTAAGATTATCGTCAGAGACGACGGCAGGTAAGGACACGGATCCATCCCGCAGATACAGCGAGACGATGGTCCATGTTTCTTTCACTTGTACTGCTTCTTTTACAGTTACTTCTTTCTATACCGTATTTCTCTTCTCCACGTCCCTCGATCCTCCTCTGAAAATACCTCGTAGCCGTTTTACAGCTCTGTATAGCATCCGTCGTCCCTCTAACGAAAAACTTCCGACAGCTCCAACACGTGTCGTTCGTGGTTCGCGCGAACTGTTCTCGTTCTCGTTCTCGTTTTCCGTTTCCTTCACGTTCTCATCGCAGCCACAGAGAATCCCGTGTGTGTGTTCATCTAAGGAAGCTCCACGCGCGTGATTCAAAGGTTGTTTGGCACATTGCAGTCGGGCCGCAATTGGCGCCGTTCGTATTCGGTGACGAGGCGGCCAACGCGGGAGAAATGGCCACCGTTCAGTGCGCCGTGATCAAAGGCGATTTACCGGTGAAGATCGTGTGGTCACTGAACGGTCGGCCTGTCGATGTCGGACGCGTGTCCGGTGACCACAGTTACGACATTCCTGACATCGACATCGTCGTAACCAGAAGTAGTAAACGGATCAGCACCCTGACGATAGACTCGGTAGCCGCAAGACACGCGGGCGAGTACTCGTGCACCGCGACCAACGCAGCCGGATCCGCTACGCACACGTCGGTTCTCTCAGTGAACGGTACGCTTTGACGAGAGTTTGCAACTCACGATTCGGGTGGTTGGTCGGCCGTGTGATACACGCGGGGGTATGCGAGACACCGCGAGCTGAACACTGTGGTGGAGGTGAACATCCAGTGCGACATTTTTACCTCGCCTTCTCCTCGTCTTCGTGAAACCTCCTCGTTCTCTTATCTTCGTTCTAGTAACGTCTCTCTCTAAGACGACGATCGTGTATTGCTATTTTTTTCTTTTCTCTCTTTCTCTCTCTCTCTTTCTCTCTCTATCGAACAATACAGCGAGCATCGATATCCATCCCAGCGTTGTTGTCACGTCTCGACAGTACCGCCACGCATTGCCCCGTTCGAAATGGCCGACAGGGCTGTGAACTGGGGCGATTCCGTATCGGCTGTCTGCACCGTAGTCAACGGCGACTCCCCGCTCGAGATCAGCTGGGCGTTGAACAATATGCCTGTCGACGAGAGTCATCGGATATCCGTCACTACCACGAAAAGGAACAGCCTGCTGTCCATTGATTCGGCCAGTCCGAGTCACGCGGGGACGTATACCTGCGTTGCCTCGAACGCGGCCGGCGCCACCAGCTATTCGGCGGAATTAACTGTGAATGGTACCTACACCTACACATAGGTAGACACAGACACACAGAAACACAGAGACACAGAGACCAGACACATCTTCATCTTCATCCCGTCTTCGTCTTTTCGATCCTCTCTCCTCGTTCATTGTAATCCCGTAATACGTATAATACGTATCGCGCCAACGAGAACGTTCGTCTCCTCGTACGTCTGCATCGGACCGCAAATATCAATGGCAGAGAATACAATGTCGGTTACAGTCGCACCGCAGATCGCTCCGTTCGTGATCACCGAGGAGCCGGCGAACTGGGGCGAATCGATTTCTGTGGTGTGCGCCATCCTCAAGGGCGACTTGCCGATCGAGATCACGTGGGCCCTGAACGGCGAGCCGATCAGCCGCGATCGTTCAGATGTTAACGTTCTGGCGACCACGCGAAAGAACAGCATCCTGAGCATCGAGTCCGTGGCCGCGAGACACGCGGGCGAATACACGTGTTCTGCGTCCAACAAGGCCGGAGCGACCAGCCATTCGGCCACCCTGGCTGTCAACGGTACTTCTTTCCCTCTTCGGCAGAGACGTTCTCCGATGTATTTATTCCACCTTTTCTGTCTCCTCTCACACACTGCCAAGTCCAAGTCGGTGTCGGCGGTCGAGGCTTTTGCAATATCTTTTCAACAGAAACGCGATCGATCCCTCTGACTCGCGAGACTTACTCGAAGGTCGAATCGAACGCAGGTGGTTACGAATCATTGGTAATCATTGGTAATCGAGCGAGCACAATTGGACAATCAAGGATTCTTTGTTCGTCCCCTTTGTTCGTAGTTGCTCCCGAGATAGCTCCGTTCGTGATCAGTGAGAAACCGGCAAACTGGGGGGACACGGTCACCGCAACCTGCACCATGCTGAAAGGTGACTCGCCGATTCAGATCGAATGGGCCCTCAACGGCGAGCCGATCTCCCACGATTATTCCGATATATCGATCGCTACCAGCAGGCGCGTCAGCTTGCTGACGATCGACGCGGTGACGGCGAGTCACGCCGGCGAGTACACCTGCATGGCCAGCAACGCCGCCGGTGGGACGAGTTTCACCGCGACTTTGGCCGTGAACGGTACAATACGCGTTCCTTGTTCCCAGAATTCTCAGTCTGCTTCAGTTCTCTCGATGCATGCGCGATACACTTGGCCGGGTAGCTTTCCTTTTTCACACGATTCCTGTTTCGATCATCGTCATCCTTCCCAATCCCTTTCTTCTTTTGTTATTTTTCAAGAACGACGACGACGACGACGACGACGATTTGTTCGCTCGTTCCTCGAAACGTTGGAATTTCAAATGATCTTTCCAGTTAAACAATATTTTTTTTCTTCCCTGTAGTAATATCGTTGTTTCTTAGAGAAATGTACGAGGAAGCTCGTTTCGTTCGAAAGGAAGATGGCGCTCCAAACTCTTGAACGACAGCCTTGCACAACGTTACTCTAAACATATAAATATAAATGGAGATATAAATGGAATATAAATGGAAAGCAGTAAAAACTGACTGGGAAGAAAAATGTTTTAAACCTGTCGGTATTGAGTCTCTACTACGCTCGTTTTCAATTCTACATCACTTACAAGCCTTTCGTCTCTATCTCTCTATCTATTATTCACGAATTGTTATTTCAAAGAAGGGTTGTCAGGTATCGATCAGGCACCATATCTCGACACACTCGCCGTTCTCAGGAAAGGTCGTTCCACTTGTGTCTCACTTTACACAATAATGAATTAAAGGCTAAAAGACATCTCTGTGACGTGTTACGCTGACCGCAGTTGCACCGGAAATCGTGCCATTCGTTATCGGAGAGGGACCAGCGAATTGGGGGGACACCGTGACCGCGACGTGCACGGTGCTGAAAGGGGATCATCCGATCCAGATCGAGTGGGCCTTGAACGGCGAGCCGATTTCGCGTAACCATTACGACATATCGATAGTGAACACCAGCAAGCGTGTCAGCGTGTTGACGATCGACGCTGTGACAGCGAGACACGCGGGCGAGTACACGTGTTCCGTGAGCAACGCAGCCGGTGGGACGAGTTACTCCGCATCTCTCGCCGTGAACGGTACAAAACCATGTCCCCGTATAATTTTCTCTTTCCTTCATCCCCCACTTCTCTCGCATCTTCTCGTTTCATGCATGCACGCAACGTTCCCATCATTATGTCCTATTACACGATCCCCTTCGATTCCTCTGCGAAGTAAAGTCCGAGAAGAAGAGGAGATCCGTCGCGTCGTGCGTGTCACGCGTGCATAGCACACGTTTCGTTTTCATCGAATGAACTCTTCAACGGTGTTTTCAACGGAAGGATTATCCACTTGTTTTCCACCTCACTTTTTTCTTTTTATGAGACGATTCGTTCACTGTGGCGAGAAATGTTCTCGCGACGCCAGCAGCTGACAGAATTGACAGCAATTAATCAACACGGTGCCATGTGTACCATGAATTGCTAAACAATTGTTTCCGTATGTCTGTCGTTGTAGTTGCGCCGCATATAGGCCCGTTCTCGATCAGTGACGGTCCAGCTAACTCGGGCGACATGGTCTCGGCCACCTGTTCAATAATGAAAGGCGACTTTCCGGTAGAGATCGTTTGGAGGTTTAACGATAGGGCGATAGGTTTCAACGATCCGGACGTAACAATCACGAGGATCAATAAGCATATGAGCGCGCTGAGCATCGAGTCCGTGGCAGCGAGACACGCGGGCGAGTATACGTGCGTCGCGACGAACCGAGCTGGAAACGTCAGCCACTCGACGACTCTGGCCGTGAACGGTATCTATCTGAGAAGAGAACAAGCACGCTTGCACGTTGTCAAGTCGAGCTCTGCACCATACAAAATGCATCGCACGTGACAAAATGCCGGAACGATTCTATGCACTTTTCTCTCGTGCCTGTCGCGGCGATCCTGCGTTCTTTATCCTTCGAGTGCTTCTTCAAATCCCCTCTTCGAATCCCCTCTCCCCGTTCGCTCGCGTTTTTACCCGCAACACGAGAGACCGATTCGAGATTCGACAGTTCGACGAAAAACGCGCGTCTCTCTCTCTCTCTCTCTCCCGAAAAATCACTGTCAATTCGGTTAACGACAAGTTCGCGGCGACCGTTTCTCCTCCAGTTGCACCGCAGATCTTTCCATTCACGTTCGGCGACGAGCCGGTGAACTCGGGCGAGGCGATCTCGGCGACCTGCTCGATCCTCAAGGGTGACTTCCCGATGGACATATCCTGGGCGTTCAACGGCGTGTCGATCGACTCCGAGAGAAGCGATCAGTACACGATCACGAGGAGCAAGCGGCTGAGCGTGTTGGCGATCGATGCGGTGGCCGCAAGACACGCGGGAGAGTACACTTGCACCGCGTCGAACAAGGCTGGAGCCTCGAGCCACACGGCCGTGTTAGCCGTGAACGGTAAAAAATACGCACGCATATGTGTAGAACGGCGCACGTCTGTTTCAGACTTTCTTTCGTTTAGACGACGGGAAAGCTGGAACCCTCTCCCTCTTTTTTTTTCTCCCCTTTTCTCTCTATCTTTTTTTTTTTTTCTCATCCACCTCATGCTCATCCACCTGTGTATTCACCGGTTCATTCAGACCCGTCCTGTATACCGTGCCGTGTGTACATACACGTTGGGGGACGTTGGGACACTGGCTGGCGACTAAAAACTCGCGATCCCGGTCGACGCATTCGAGGCCGACGACGTTATTTAATCGCTGTCTAGTCGCTGTCGCGAAGTCTGTTTGTGTCATCGAGTGATTGTGACACCGACTAATTGCAAAACTGGAAAAATTTATTAACGCTAGAGCTACTGATTGTAAGTGTAAAATTTCTAGCATAAAGGACAGGAAAAGATTTATAATACAATGAAGAAGCTTCCATTTATATATTTTACTGCTTTACGCTGTTATTGACCATTTTGGCCATTTCTAGATACTTCTAGTGTTAATGAATAAGATTCTTGAAATATTGTATAGCGATCGGTTTTAATACCGTGTGAAAGTAATTAAATGCGAATTATTGGTAAATTGTGTAAAAGAAAATAATTTAGATAGAAATGAGTAATTAGTTCTTTTGTGGATGAATTAGTAAGGGTTATCTGAAGATGTTACATGTTTTTGTAAATCAAACCGTTGATGGATTGTTTCTTACGAGATTGCATTAGAAAAATTATTAGTTTGGTAAATATTTTAAATTTAATTTCTATTTTAACCTATTGTATGAAAATATNGCGCCGGGAGGACGTTCGAATAACCTTGTTGTTCTGTAACAGTACCTCCGCGCTGGATTCTGGAACCTACTGATAAGGCATTCGCTCAAGGCTCCGACGCCCGCGTCGAATGCAAAGCTGACGGTTTTCCCAAGCCGCAGGTCACGTGGAAGAAAGCTGCTGGTAAATATATTTCGCTTCGATGAGAAATTTCCAGACGCGTAAATGCACAGTGAACAGTGCAAGTAGTATGGAAAAAGTGTACAAAATATTCAAAGTATAATAACGCACTTATTACAATATTTAGTAGCTCTTATATTTGATGCACGTCTTATAATATTTTGTTAAAATAAATTTAGAATTTTAGAATTTACTGCATAATATTTAACATTACTAGAATTAAGAGAATGACCGATACATAATTTTTCATAGAAATTTTTAAAATTTTGTGTTCTTCATATTGTATTGCAAATTTTCTTCTATTTCCTTGCACTTTTATTTTAAGTTTTATAAGTTTTATATTCTATTCGCTGGCGTTAATAGATGAATTTTCCACTTCAATCTTTTTTAACCATCTTTTTAAAAATATCCGCAGTCTGATGATTATTATTACACTGCAGAATATGCAAATTTATGTTTCCGGAAGTACAACGAAAAAATAGAGTCTGGATAGAAAATTGTTTAACTTTTTTAGCATAGAATAACGACACATATATCGTTGTACAGTTGAGAAAAATACTGTGCATAAATCATTAATAACTTCAAATCTTTATTTGTTACATTTTAAAATTCAGTGGTTCTTTATTTTTTAAAATGCTCCTTCTCTAATTTAGTTATCATTATAAAATTAAATCTTCTGAAATTTTAAAAATATATAATATCTCTAAAACTAGAGTATTTGTTGTAATATATATTAGAGAAAACAAATGTCAATTTAGATTCCATTTTTTTAAACATATTCATAAAGTATTAAAATGCAGTCTAATTCTTCCTTAATCGAAGACCTTGACGACAAGTTGCCTTTTCTGCTTCGTAGGAGATACACCGGGCGATTATACCGATTTGAAACTGAGCAACCCAGACATCAGCGTCGAGGATGGAACCCTGTCAATCAATAACATTCAGAAGACGAACGAAGGCTATTATCTGTGCGAGGCTGTAAATGGAATTGGTGCAGGGCTCTCGGCTGTTATTTTCATCTCGGTTCAGGGTAACATATACGTCATCATTTCTCTCCCACTCACTTCAATTCTGTCGATATAATTTGTGCATTATTCCTGCCGCAGCTCCACCTCATTTTGAGATCAAACTGAAGAACCAAACGGCAAGACGCGGCGAACCAGCTGTGTTGCAATGCGAGGCTCAAGGCGAGAAACCAATCGGCATCTTATGGAACATGAACAACAAGAGACTGGACCCGAAGAGCGATTCTCGTTACACCATCCGCGAAGAAATTTTGGCGAACGGCGTACTGTCTGATCTTAGCATCAAAAGAACCGAGAGAAGTGACTCTGCCCTGTTCACCTGCGTTGCTACCAATGCTTTTGGAAGCGATGACACCAGTATCAATATGATTGTACAAGGTTCGAATCGATTTGCACAGAAATCCAACGTTTATCTAGCTTTTCGCACATTTGTCATGGGCAATATGATAAATAATGATCAGGAATTGCATAATATTAAAAATGGCCTGGTAGCTTGATAAGCGTCATTGATTTATTATATTTTACTCGTTAATTATTACCATTCGTTTTGATAAAGTGAAAGATATAGTGTTTGCTGTTATTACATTTTGTCTGATCCAAATCAATATTTTCACTTATTAAGCGTTCCTAAACTTAATATTACACAGAATATCTTACTTGATATTATCACTATGATTTATTATTATTATTATTATTCATTGAGAAAAATGTTACAATGATTGGTTTTGAGATGTGCACCCGGTGAATTATATTATTCTTGTATTGATCAATGCAGCTTGACCTTTTCTATATGATATTAAAGATATTAACCAATGTATGTGGAAAAGTTATTAGTTTAAGAGATATTTTAGTATTAACACAAGAAATTTTTCAAGAAATTTGTCACATTGCCTATAAAATGTTATAAAGATAAAAACCATAGCTGATATGATAAAACTGCTCAAAACTTACAGTTTTTTACGTGCTACATCTCTTCTTTCTAATGAAAATTATTAAAAAAATGTCTGCGAATTCTTTCAGGATTTTTCATTTTAAAATGGTTATTGAAAAATTTGAATTTTTTCACAGAGGTTCCTGAAGTTCCATACGGCCTGAAGGTATTAGATAAATCTGGACGATCGGTTCAATTATCCTGGGCAGCACCGTACGATGGAAACAGCCCTATCAAACGCTATGTCATCGAATACAAGATCAGCAAAGGCTCCTGGGAAACAGACATCGATAGAGTGCTGGTACCTGGATCACAACAGAATGTAGCTGGCGTTTTCAACTTGAGACCTGCCACCACGTATCACCTGAGAATTGTTGCTGAGAACGAAATTGGCGCGTCCGATCCCTCTGATACTGTCACTATTATCACTGCTGAAGAAGCTCCTAGCGGTCCACCAACCTCTGTTCGCGTTGACGCCCTTGATCAACACACTCTTAAGGTAACTTAAATCTTTTACAGCTGAGAAGTACTTAATCTTTAGAGACTGAAATTTCTTCAAACAAATGTTTTTCTTCAAAAAAAAAAGAAAATATATTTGTGTTTGTGTATCTATCATAAATGAAATATTTCTATCGGCGTTTTTTATATCGTTCGTTAAATCTGTAATCGAAATATAAAAATGTTTACAGTGGTTTATACTCTTACAAATGATTTATGAGTTTTATAACTATACGTTAGACTTCGTTATCCGAAGTACATTTTTATTGAAATGAAATGAGACCAATTCGATTCGATTCGCTTAGGTAACATGGAAACCACCCCCACGAGAAGACTGGAATGGCGAAATTCTTGGATACTATGTTGGCTACAAACTCTCCTCCTCCTCTGATTACATTTATGAAACTGTGGACTTCTCGAAGGAAGATGGAAAGGAACACCATTTGCAGATCATGAACCTGAAGACCTACACTCAATACAGCGTTGTCGTTCAAGCATTTAACAAAGTTGGATCGGGACCAATAAGCGAGGAACGAAGACAGCACACTGCTGAAGGAGTGCCTGAACAACCCCCTCACGACACTACTTGCACCACTTTGACTTCTCAAACTATCAGAGTTTCCTGGATGTCGCCGCCTCTTAGCGCTGCCAACGGAGTCATTACCGGATACAAGGTTAATAAATAATTTATCAGATTGCGGATATTTATGCATTTTTTGCGAAATTAAAGACTGAAAAACATCTATAAAATATCCAAAAATGGAGTATTTTTTTGTGATGAATTTTTGTTCGAGCTCCAACATATATCTTTAAGAAATAAAATATAAATTTAAGAAATTTATTTTTAAACATTCGACAGAGTGAAAAAATAGATCGAATATTAAGAGTCCAATGAATTTTTTGAAAACTTAAGAGTGAAACACAATGGACAGAATGTATATATAATAATATAGATATTTAGCAGATGAAATTGAACGCCAATTCTTTAATTATAATATAGAAATGCGTAAATATCTGTAGGCTGATAATTACATTCTGAATAAATTCGTAAATTGTTACAATTTACAATTTATAATTTCCTCTCACAGGTTATTTACGGACCATCTGATACCTGGTATGATGAGAACACCAAGGATACCAAGATCACTTCCTCCAGCGAGACTATTTTACATGGATTAAAGAAATATACCAACTACACTATGCAGGTTCTGGCTTTTACTTCTGGTGGCGATGGAGTTAAATCTGCACCTATTCACTGCCAAACGGAACAGGATGGTAAGTAATGTTTGGTAAAATTGTAGGCTAAAGTATAGAAATTTGATGATTTCTTAATATCTGTCTCCAATTGTCGCTTATGGAGTTTAAGAAGGAAGATAGAATATTTAATACTATTTCAATAATAATGAAGCTATAATTGACTATAATGCTGTATGATTTCAATAAAATAGTTCACACAATGCAAGGAAAGTAGTGCCAGTGAAATGTTTCTTGTATTTTATGATACAATGTTATGGAGACAAATATACTTTTGCACATTATGGAAATTTTCTATAATTTTGCGAACGTTTCTATTCTATTCACACCCCCTAATATAGAGTCATTAAGAGATGAAATTACATTCTTGACAAAATGATTAAGAAAATAGTAAGAAAATATTCGAAGCAGTGGAATACTTCAGTTCCATTCAAGAAATAAAATAATATCACTTTCGTATTGATATAAAGAATTTATTAAAAAAATTTTTATACTGGATCCACCTGCACATTTAGGAAAAACTGTAAGTGATATTTGAAATATGTTATATTCTCTTTCTTATAGCCCCCGAAGCACCTATCGCAATCAAGGCTCTCGTTATGTCGGCTGAATCGATTCTCGTTTCGTGGCGTCCACCAAGCCAGCCAAATGGAGTGATCACCCAATATATTGTTTACACCAAGGCAGACAACGCGGAAGAACCGACTAGCCAGAAAGTACCACCGAATCAATTAACTCACGAGGCATCTGGATTGGACAAACAGCGCAGATATGACTTCTGGGTAACTGCTAGCACCAATATTGGAGAAGGAGAGGCTTCGAAAATCGTGGCATTGGCACCAAGCGTACGAGGTACGCTTTTCTATTTTTTATTGTCTATATTTTATATAATTAATATATAATTTGTGGTGAACTAATTGTAAAATTTTTCAGTACCGGCAAAGATCGCATCGTTCGACGATAAATTCACTGCTACCTATAAGGAAGATGTAAAATTACCCTGCCTGGCTGTCGGTGTACCTGCACCGGAAGTTACATGGAAAGTACGTGGCGCCGTTCTCCAATCTAGCGACAGACTGCGACAATTGCCCGAAGGATCTTTGTTCATCAAGGAAGTCGATCGTACCGATGCTGGAGAATACTCTTGCTACGTTGAAAACTCGTTTGGTCACGATACCGTTACGCATCAACTGATTGTTCATGGTGAGTGATATTAGAACTATAGATGGGATTCGATGAGGCTGGAGAACGAATGATCGAGATAAAACGATGTTTCGTAGCTCCGCCACACTCGCCACAGGTTACTCTCACTGCTACGACTACTAACTCACTGACCATGAAACTGAGGCCTCATCCTACCGATAACGCTCCGATTCATGGATACACTATTCACTACAAGCCTGAATTTGGCGACTGGGAAACTGCTCAAATCAGCTCCACGGCACAGAAATACACTCTGGAGAATCTGTGGTGTGGCTCGAGATACCAGATCTACGTTACAGCATACAACGGGTAACGATCTAGACCTGCGCGAACGAAACTGTTGCGCGAACGAAGCTCATATGTTGTGGTTCTCTCTTAGAATTGGAACTGGCGATCCCTCCGACATGCTCAACACTCGCACCAAGGGCTCGAAACCGATCATCCCTGAAGCTGCTAGATTCATCGAAGTCTCCACGAACAGTATCACCCTACATTTGAGCGCTTGGTCTGATGGTGGCTGCCCGATGCTCTACTTCGTCGTCGAACATAAGAAGAAGTAAGGAAAAAGAGAAAATTGTATAGAAGAGATTCTTTGAATCTGATGGAACATTAAAACACGATGGTTCGATGCGATTCAGGCACCAACAGGAATGGAATCAAGTCTCGAACAATGTGAAACCCGGCGGAAATTTTGTCGTTTTGGACCTGGATCCTGCTAGTTGGTATCACTTGCGCGTCACCGCCCACAACAACGCTGGCTTCGCTGTGGCCGAGTACGAATTCGCGACACTGACCGTAACCGGAGGTAAGCGTGAAGGAAATGAAGATGGCAACGGCGCACTCGTAGCCGGTGCTAATGGTGGCTGGATTGAATGGTCGCCATATTTTTTGTTCCAGGCACCATTGCACCGGCCCGAGAGTTACCTGACGTGAACGGTGGTGGTAACGACGAAGATCCGATGAAAATTTTCATGGCTAACTTAAATCTGGTCGTACCCGTGGTAGCAGCTATTCTCGTTATAATCGTTGCCGTCATCGTGATCTGCGTTCTGAGAGGGAAGGGCCATAATAGCGATAAAGGTAACGTTTTTTTTTCTTTGTTGTTTGTAACGAACAGGTACGATCGCACCGCCCGTACGTAACAGCGGTAACGACAACACGGACGTCAGACGTTATTTCCCGTGGTTACCAAGCTGGCTCGATGTGAACGTGGTTGTACCGGTCGGAGCTACGGTTGTTGTGATTATTGTAGGCATAGTTGTGATTTGCGTCGCTCTGTCTAGAAGAACTCGAGGCCCGGAGCAAACACGGCTGCGAGGTATCTCATCAGCCGACGAGAAATATTACGAAGGACAATGTATACCATTTTTTTTTATTATTTTAACTTGCTATGAGAAAAACAGATGGAAGTTTATCAGAAGGATAATTCGATGACAGAGAGACATGATACGAAATGATATTGACGAAGAAACTATTCCGGGAGATATGCGATAGAAATTATTTTTCTGATGATCGATCCAAATCGAATATCGAATGCTGAACGTCATCGAGCTCGCGAATGGCATTTGTATCGTTCGTTCTTTCAGACGACGTGGTATATCAACAAACTGGCGTCGGCGGAGCTACACTTGACAAACGCAGACCCGATCTTCGCGACGAACTTGGATACATCGCTCCACCGAATCGCAAACTACCCCCTGTTCCTGGCTCGAACTATAACACCTGCGATCGCATCAAGCGAGGTACAGTGATAAGTAAGCCACAACTGCCTACAATATGATTTCTAGCTAAATTCCAATTACTGTCTAGATGTTGTCGCATCGGCACGATAGTGTTACCGTTTTATTTTTATTTTATACGTGACACACGATCGAATCGCACAGGTTAACACGATTTTTTAGACCTCACCTCATTGTCAGACAATTCGACGTACCGATATACGCCGTTGAGATACCACACACGTACACACTGCCAGACACATGATTCATACACGCGTCCATCATCATAGTCATTTGCCAGTTGTTTCATTGTTTGCCTCGCTTCAAAATGTTTTCTCTCTATACGTAAAAATGTATGTCCCACGGGAACGGTTATTTCTCCTCCCTTATTTTTGCGCTTATCACATTTTGCTGCGCATACCAAGCGCCGATACCGTCTTGAACGATCTCGCCCTGTGTTCACTCCTGATGACCCCGTGAATCGTCAATGAAATCAATCACCCCGATCACTTCGTTTGGCAACGAGCCAATACCGAACCGAATTGGTAAGCGCCAGTCAGTCGTACGACCTTTGTAGTATATGTTCGATAGGTGGAACAGGCTCGATAAGAAGCCACTCGACGTGGGATCCCAGACGACATATGTACGAGGAATTGAATCATTGCGTGCCCAACCGAAGATGTCCACCACCACCCCGTATGGGCAGTGCTGAAGCTCTCTCGCACAGAGGTTGGTAAAAGTAGTTAAAGACCCGAACGAAGCGCTCTTTCTCCTTCGTGCGTCGCCATGACGAGACTTCGTCTGTCGCGTGACTACGATTACTAACCTACGGCCGGTGCAGCTATTGGTTGGTTGCAGCCGGTCTTCGTAAGTCCTTCGAATTCCACACCGTTCTTACACCGTGCTGATGCTATTCTCTTAATGTTTGCACGTCCTCGCATGTTTGCGCTCTGGTATCCTTTTGTTTTGCAAACAGATGAACACGAAGCACCGATAGCAAACATCT
This sequence comes from Lepidotrigona ventralis hoosana, assembly GCA_002806875.1. Taxonomy (NCBI): domain Eukaryota; kingdom Metazoa; phylum Arthropoda; class Insecta; order Hymenoptera; family Apidae; genus Lepidotrigona; species Lepidotrigona ventralis. The sequence continues at coordinate 29,213 of NIPQ01090204.1, forward strand.
CTTTCGATTTTCCCCAACTTTTCTCAAATGGAGCAGGACCAGTTTCTCGTTCGATTCATTTCGGTCTTTCAATTTTATTGCATCGACATTGTATTTTCTATGTACCAGTTTGAATGAATTTTACGCCCATAAATTAAATTCGAAGTTAAGTTATACATACTCGGGAAGAAGACTGAAACGAGTGTGGTTGGACCTGTTCTTGTACGATTAACATGCATGATACATTTTCCTATAAACAATTTCTCGATAATCGAGCAAGTACGAGAGAAGAGGAAAAACATAGGAATATAATACGTAGGTACCCGGATGATTTTAGCGATAGCGATATCTGCACGAAACCAACACCTTGCGAGAGATTATTTGATCTGATCGAGATAATCTCGTACAATGAATAGATTAGTTTAAGTAGGTCTATAACTGCAGTGTCTACCCTGAGTGATCGTTTCTTTCAGGCATGGAGGATGAGATCTGCCCGTACGCTACTTTCCACCTTCTTGGATTCCGCGAAGAAATGGACCCGAGCAAAGCTATGCAATTCCAGACTTTCCCACACCCTGGCAATGGACACTCTGGCACTATGGGACCACCTGTTGGACATCCTACCAACGCTTCAGCTCACAGCCGCTCTGGATCTCAATCTATGGTATCAGAGTTACTTTCACGCGTTTGGGAAATTTTTTTATCTTCTAGAAAAATACTTTGTGCACTTTTATTTAATTTGTTTGAAAATTAAAAGGAATGGTTTTTTTTTAAATGAGTGGTTTTTGTGAGACACAGCAATGTGTTACCATTATGAGTAGTAAGACAACGAGAAAGATAACTTAAAAACAATATTCTCTTTAAATTAATGAAAATAAGATCTGTAGATCTATCAACATTCTTCAAGAATATGATGGATATATCTTGTTGCCTACATAAAATTTAAAGATGCAGAAATGCACGCAATTTATAAAAATATAATGCTTATTACGATTTTTAATAAGTAAAACAAACCTATAGTTCCCATGTCCTCCAACTATAAATATTTATGAAAATATGAATTTGCATAAATATCTAAAAATGATTTAATGATAATCTTTCAATTTGTTTCTTTTTCCAGCCACGTCAAAACGGTCGCTACTCTCGCGTCCCATCCCAAGGTGGTGGCAGCGGAACCCACAACGTCTTCTCTCCTGAATACGATGACCCGGCAAACTGCGCTCCCGAGGAAGATCAATATGGCTCTCAGTACGGACAATACGGCGCTCCCTACGATCATTATGGATCTCGCGGCTCTGTCGGACGTCGCAGCGTAGGATCAGCTCGTAACATTCCCGTTTCTGGATCACCCGAACCACCGCCACCACCACCAAGGAACCACGACCAGAACAACTCGAGCTTCAACGACAGCAAAGAAAGCAACGAGATCAGCGAGGCAGAGTGTGACCGCGATCAACTTGTGAACCGCAACTACGGCGGTCAGTACAAAGAACCGTGATCGATTAGGGAACCAGACGATCGAATTGCGAAGCGAATTAGTCGAAGTTAACGGCTCGTTATCGGGGAGAACGATCTTTCCAACAAGTTGTCTCGTTGCCTCAATGTCGAGTCTCGATGCGGCTGTCGTTTCGTCTGTTTCGCCTCTGAGTTCTCTATCGCTGCTCGTCCTTTACGCAGTAGTAAATATAATAATAGGCATGCCGAGCGAGTTACGGCGTACAAGAATGAACCGGGACTCGCTGCGGGGTCTGTGTATCTAATCGTTTAGCTTCCACGATTTGCATGCTACGTGTCGTCGTAGTAGTTTACCGTTGTGTCAATCGTGCCGTGTGTTTTTCTATTTCAGTGAATGCTCGCGGCAAGGACGGCATGACCACCGAGGAGATGCGTAAACTCATAGAGAGGTCAGTAGAGATCGAGTGAGTTTGGTTAACGGTGTGCGATTCAGAAATACGTCGCCGTTCATGCCGCTGTGTCTCGAGCGATTTCTTGCCTCGGGAAACTGTCATTGACTTTCTCGAAAGAGTAAATTGGCCAATCACTCATTCGTTAGTCGCTTCGACTTTTTCCTTGTTCGAACGAACGTCGTACGCGTTCTCTCGACTCTTCGTACAATACTTTTGCTAGATCTGCTTTTCCTTCTCGTAAATTGTTTTTGTTTCTTTTTTTTTTCTTCTTCTTCTTCTTCTAAATTTCACTGGTATCTTCGGATTCGATTTGAAACGAATATAATTGATTCTCTGGATCTCTTATTCCAAAATGATAGTGGCAATCGAGTGCACGGTGGTTTCTCGCTAAGAACTCTGAACAATCCTTTTGATAATCTGTTTAACGTATCTCTGACTTTTTCTTGTTTCATGACTCTTTACGCAGGAAGCCGTAAGTTCGTTAGTTAATAATAATAATAATAATAATAATCATAATCATAATAATAATGATAATTAAAACGCAGGGTGCATTCATGTAACGAGAATCGCGTTAGAGATGATTTTTCAAAGGCTTTAGAAGTTGCGTTAACTTTGTTCTTAGCTAGTTTTTTTGTGGCCACGAGAATATAGGTCAGTCAATGCTTCGACAGCGTCGCTTCCATACCAACGACAATCAGATCTCTACCTGGGTCGATAATAACGCTTACTAAATCAACATGTGTTTTTGCATGCGATTTTCATGACAATCTGCCAAATGTGATACTCGTAGTTAACATTAACTTTTGTTTGTTTTCTTCTTTTACTAGATCATGTCGATCGATGCCATATTTATTTTTTTCGCTACAGCTGTCGCTCCTGTCATTCGCTACAGATCCTGCTGTCATTGCTGCTGGTGCTACTAACGTTAACAACCGTCAGAAAATATCTTAATTAAAATATATCAATCAACTGACTCGTATTATTGATGTACTCGCGATTGCAGCTAATTGCATGTACCGCTGAATTACACACGTGCAGATAGTTTTCATTTCTAGACCTTTAGATGCATAGAGATTATCGGAGATATTATGCGATATATATATATATATATATATATATATATATAGTATCTGTATGCGGATACTGTTAGATTATCGCTGACGCAAAAGGGAATTGCACGAGTACGAGGAGAGAAGTTGAAAGCATGAACTACCTGTTACAGAAACGAAGCCCCCAGCCGGCAAGCCGGCGCCGGCCACGGCGGTCACGGGGGACTCCTCACACCCTACGATACTGTGGCAGTGTAACCTGTAAATCATCTTCCGTGGTCTTCCGTCTCTCTCGTCACCAGCGGCCGAAGACACGAGAGAAGCGGAAAGGGTGCGCACGCTGACTCTTCCCCCGGTGCTGTCGTCGGTCGAAATTGCAACGATACATCAGGAAAATTACCATCGTCGCGAGTAGATAGATTCGGTCCACCGCGTTAGGCGGCACGCTCGTTGAGACGTTTCGCTTAAACAATCGTTCGGATTACCGTGGCGACAACGATATTTGCCTCCTGAAGGGACCGTCTTCTTCGTCTTCAACCACATCATTTTATCCCATTTTTTGGCCTTTCTCTATTTCGATCTCGCGTTTCTTCGCATAAGCGCACTCGTTCTTGCTCAATTGTCGACAAGGCCAGATTACGAAACTGCCAAATTGATTGACTGCCAATCAAGGCGAAGGGATCATTTTTATTCGGGGGGCAACATATCGCGTCGTTTTCGCATGACTTTATACGAACGATCTATACACCGATCGACACGTCGTAAACGAGTGTCCTAGAAAACGAACACACCCGGCATGTTCGTGTGAATGTTGGAGGGAACGCGACTAGAATCCGGCCCGCGACGCGTGCTCTCGGCGACGGTGCGTTTCACGGGGGTGTTTTTGGCGGTATATCCTAGGTTACGATTGTCGCTTCCAAGCGCCACGAGTCACGGGAAGTAAATACGAGATACATTAGTTACTCGCTTTTTAAGTCATGGTTGTGCCACACTGCCGCTCCCCGCAGGCATATGATATTATACATACATACATATATATAAATATATAAATATATATATATATATATATATATATATATATATATGATAATATTATACATATATATACAATTTATAATTTCGTAACGAAGGTTGTGTCCCTGTTTTTTGGCGATCGACGATCTTGAGTCTCGACGTCGCGGAGAGCAAGTGGTAGAGAGCACTGTTTTGCGACAGTGTCGCAGAGAGTGCGTCGTCGTTGTCGTCGTAGCAAGTTAGTCAGACAACAACAGGTCGCATCGATGCCGTGGTGGCGTCTGGCCCCGATATTTCTTCCGCCGCGGAAATTCCACGAAATTTCTTTCACCGCCGATCGACTTATCCGTAGGAAGAACGCGGCACGCTGAATCGCTAGATCACGATTCGAAACGCGAAATCGCCAGCTGACTACACACACACATGCACACACACACATACATACCATAAGACACCACACATGCCATATGTCGAAAGGAGAGAGGATAACGCGCAAGCACACACCACGCTCGCTGTCGATTTTTAATCGTCCTATATAATATTTAGTCCGCTATACACACACATATATTCGCAAGCTAATCTCGATCAATTATGAACGTACGTGAATTTAATGATAAAAGCGACGATGATATTATACGTGTAAGCAATTCGAGCAACAAATACCGATTTAAACATAAGTAGGACATAAGTCGGACGGATGGTCGCGAGGTGCGCCGTTTCTCTTTCGTTGAATGGTGACGCGTCGAGTATAGGTAAACAGAAAAATCAGGAATCACGATTAGATAGAGTGCGATTAGATATCGAGAAATGGAGATAGAAAAGAAAAAAAAAAGAAAAGGAAAACGGCTCGAACGGAAAACAGTTCGTTCGAAATATGTATTCGATTCTGTAGGTCGATGTGGCGCCAGGATACGGTTGCGGCGCGTGTCTCATAGTTCGTTTTTATCACAACACTATTTAGATATATAAAAATATATAAATATATAAATATAAATATATATATATATACATTGACGTTCATATGCATAGATTGTAAGTAGATATGTCTAGGTGTCGCATTTATTTGCCGAGGCGATGCACGAGTGGTACACCAGTTGAACTTCGAGAGGGATCACGATCGAAGGATGTCTCGTCGTTGACGACGAGTTATTGCCGGGATACTTTGGCCGTGAACCGTATATAACTTTTTTTTTTCTCACGAACTTCCGTTTGCATCACTGGCTGCGACTCCGCTCGCCGACGCATTTTTACTCATCGATGTGATTTTAAAGGCTGCGCAAAAAGTCTCGTGTCTCGTGTATGTGTTACGATCGCGCTCTACCACATTAATATAGCCATATCCAAGTCACCTTTTACGATGTATATCACGTTTTACTCACGTAATGCTCGCGGAACTTTTCGCTTTGATGCTTTGAAACTTAACGCGATGAAAGAGAAGTCGAAAGATATTTAACTTATTCGATATTAGCCGTACGATTAATCCCGCGTGTGCCAAACGCACACGTGATCGTCGATATTAATTAAGAAAAGTAAAGGAAAACAAAAGGGGGAGGAAAAAACGTGATGTCCGCGGATTGTCACATAGCTTTCTTCTATTAATCGATTGGGAAATACTGTTCGTTTGATCGTTATAATTTGTGTGATCGATCTGGTATCGTTTCTCTTTGCAAGGTTTAATGTTACTTTTAATGATGCTGTGAAACGGTCGGTGCCGCCGTCCGCGTTATACATATACATATATTATGCTTTGTTCATTGATAATATTGGATGTTCGTTTTCGTGCAACAACGAGGCGGTTCTTCGAGCTTCTCCTTCGGCGGGGCGCGTATCGTTTTCTTTTTCTGTTGCAAGCAGACTCGGGACATTTCATAATTAGTACCCTGTGTTGCGCTCAGTGCTCGCCTTTAAATTGGCTGTAAGTTCGCATTCTTATACAACGATACTCGTATATCTCCGCGTTCGTAGGGACTCGAGGATCCGCTCGCAGTACACCGTTTCCTCAGTACCACTATTTTATGTTTTTGTACCAAAGTCGTAGCGTCTAACTTTACGTTAAATAAATAAAACCAAAAAAAAAACAATTACCTGTTTGACTTTAAATTCCTAAACATCTATCGAAAATTCAGTCAATATGTTGTCCACGGAGAATTAGATTTTCCATTTAAAAATGTAATTTTTAAATTATCGCTATATCATATCTTCAATATTTTACTTTAAATATTCATTAATAAATATTTTATGATACTACAAAAGCAATGCGCTATTGATTCTCAATTGTTCAATTTCAAATGTTTTATAAGGTTATCAAAAAAATTTTATCAAACTTCGAATGTCTATGATATGGTGACATTTGAATAGTGTGCAGTGATAACTCGTAATAGTTGGTAACATCATTTGTTCGCACGATGGCGTCCGGTGGTGGTACGTACCGTTTATTTTGCTTTTTATCATTTAATAGGTAGTGTTAGGCGATACGTTTCAGACGAGAATTTGTGGTAATAATAATGTCGAACAACGTGTTGTTCTTCTAATAGCAGAAAACACAACAGAGGAAAGGACTGAGCCAGCTACGCCGGCACAACCTCTCACCAATGTTGTGAGCGAAACAGCACACGTAAGTTAGATAACCTATAAACGTAGGTGTAACCTGTTGTGTTATTACATTCTTACTGTTAACTCTTACGAGATTGACACTTTCTAAGACAATTATTAATTGGATATTTTTCTAGTACGACGTTGATTTTATGTAACAAAATCTACAACAGATTATTCGAATGAAATAATTTTAATATTTCCCGCCAAACTATGTTGACAGCTGTTGTATCAAAATTTGATTTTGGCTTTGTACCAATGTCATTAAGTTAGGTTATTTGGATATGTTTACATTAGATTTATCAGGATCTTGTGTTCTGTATAAATGTTTTTGTGCATAGTCCGTAAGAGGTGTAAGAAAATAACAGCAGGTACTTTTAATTGTTTGTGAAAATAAAATTAACACTAACCTTAATGTGTTGTATTATTTTTCATTATTGCAGAGGATACTAGCAATGAATAAGGATTCTGATCTATCTGGTGTGCCACCGAAGAAGTCACGTGTTGAAGTACAATCTCTTCCAACTAGACAATACTTGGATCAAACTGTGGTTCCAATTTTGTTACAAGCTCTGTCTAATTTAGCCAAGGAAAGACCTGCAGATCCCATTAGCTTTTTAGCAGGATATCTGTTAAGGAATAAAAGCCAGTATGATAATGGTGAATCTCCACCTACTAGTCAATGAACTGCCTATGCATTTATAATATGTGGTGAAAATTGAAGAATCGTTTATAAATATTGAAATTTCTTAGGAATATATTCAAGTTGGGCAGAGTGTATTTGTGTAATATCAAATTAAATAAAAATGTATTAGCTTTTTATCATATAACTTTTGATGGATGAATAACGGAAAAGAATATATAACAAGTTTTCTTAAATGTGCTTATTTTTGACTATACATTTATAAGTATATGGTGAAAATTGAAGAATCATTTACAAACATTGTCAACAAACAAGATCATTACAAACAAATTTCTTAAAAATATATTCAAGTTGGTCAGGGTGTATTTGTGTAATATCAAATTAAATAAAAATGTATTAGCTTTTTATCATGTAACAGATTTTTTGGACAAATGACAAAAGAATATATAAGTCTCCTTTTGACTGTTTTTTGGAAATGTGACAAGATTATTTCTTTCAATATATCTTGCATATGTTATAATGTATATGTCTACAGAGGTTAACCTCATTATCATTATTTTATACATCTAGTTCCAATAAGATAATTGTAAAGTAATAATTCATACCTGAAGAGATTCTAATCAGACGGTGAAGCATTATAAATAAAATCACTTTGCAAAACTTTTTCAAATAGACGTACTTTACATCGACCATGAAAAACGAGAAGCATCGTTATCACTGGTTCAATAAACGATTCCGCGTTTCGCGTCAATATAATTGGATGCAATTAAACGTAATTGTCTACCAAATTGGCATGAAATTTATTTTACAATACGACAAGATCAATAATACATTTGTATGGTAACAGGCAACGACCGTTTGCGGAAGTGATGCTGAGCTTTGCGAATTTAAAATCTGCGCGCGCTGTTCCGCCAATTACGTATATGTGTCGTCTAGTTGCTGATTTGTCGAGTGTAGTGTGTCGCGTTAACGGTTTAACTGTGCTGGCGGTTCGTAACGACGCTGAAGGAAATTCGTTCGTGTATTTCGTAGATAACGCTGCGGCATTGGTACAAAATGACAATAACGAGAAAATATCGAGGTAATTTCGTGGAGAACAATTCGCACGGCACCATCATCGTACCAAGTCCAATTAACGAGGTGAGCTCCCATTCAAGTCCCTCGTACATTACTTCGCTTTCTTGATACGGATGCCACCGTTACTTTTGTTTTTCACCCGTTACACCCGTGTTTCTCCGATAACGCCTTTACATCGAGTAATATCCTGTCGACGTGTTTTTCGTCCGATTAAAGCAAATCAGATAGAAGCTTCGCGTTACACACGCATATATATATATATATATATATCACGTTATACACAAGTTAGCTATCGTAGGAACTTTTGAGAGTGAACCGTACGTCAACGGAATTTCGTGGTATATATATATATATATATATATATATATATATATATATAAAATTT
>NIPQ01090205.1:824-26772 GCA_002806875.1 Lepidotrigona ventralis hoosana
AAAAGAAAGTTAATATTTGAGACTTTATATTATGTGTGTATCCGTGTTTCGCGAATTCGTCGATTTGTATTTAAAATTTACAATTTTAAATTACGAAAGAATAAATAGATATTTTAAATATAATGTAATTGTTGTTTTCAAGAGTAATTCCGCACTTTGTACCATTTTCCGTTCCTTTTGCACGCTGGGTATCGTAAAATTATCTTCCAAACGATTGAATTTATATTTCAGGTTTCTTTCATATTCAATTGGGTTAGTTCCGAAAGAACCCGGTGACGAATCGTATAAAATTTAGTGAGGTTGGAAGGGACCGGCAAGGACTCTTGCAGATGTCTGACCTTTACTACTTGCAAGTAGTAAAATCAACGTATGGTCAGATATCAGCAAGTAGAATACGTCAACGTATGGTTATAAAGTGGGCAAGAGGTATAAGTCAACGTATGGTCAGAAATAGGTGAATAATATAGGTTTGGTCAGACGTCCATAAGTAGTATTGGTCAAAACGTATGGTCAGACATTAATTCTACTTCAAATCTACTTCATTCTACTTTGCTTTATTTTAATTCTACTTTACAGTTGGCAACTACAACTTTACAATTGACAAATGTACTGAAATGTATAAGAATGTTAAATAAAGAAAATGAATATGATCACGAAGACTATGTAATAGGACAAGCAGAGTTAACTGATATTTTAATTGATCCCGAAAGAAAAGGAAATGATGTAGCAATTTTCGATACATTAAAAGGAAGAGAATTTGCAATTACTTCTATTAGATGTGCTGCCCACACATTGCAACTCGCCATATATCTTTAGTCAATGGTTATATATATACATACATATATACGTACATATGTATACACATATATATGTACGCGCATATATGTATGTATGTATGTATGTATGTATGTATGTATGTATGTATGTATGTATGTATGTATGTATATATATGTATATATGTATATGTATGTATGTATATATGTATATATATGTATATGTATGTATGTATATATGTATATATATGTATATATGTATATATATATATGTATATGTATATATATACATAGCTTGTATTATATAGTAATATTATACTATTTAAAAATATCGAAGATGATAAAAATGTCGAAAATGTACGTTACAAAACTTACCCATGGTGACGTCATCATACCAAGCAAAATACGAATGTAGAACCTGAAAATGTTGAAACATAAAATTAGTTGTAAATAAATCCAGTTTGCAAGAATACAAGTTTTTCTCCATTATTTTAAGAATTTTACCTGTAAAAGCATAGATGAAATGCACCCTTCTATGTTGAAAAAATTTTCAAAAACTTCAAACAACGAATCACGAATAAATGAGGTTGGAAAAGAATGTAAGAAATATTACAACGCGCACTGAATTTAATATTGCTAAAAGATAAAATGAGAAACAATTAAGACACTATATTTTGTGTTTGGTTAAGCAAAATTGCAGAAATAATTAGCGCGAAATAATCAGACGTCCGACACGAACTTTCAAACGCTTCGAACTGGCCAAGCACACACTCCGTGCGTCAATGCACCATCTAACCGGAAGTGCATTTTTATTAAAATTTAATACTACATGGTAAGAATAAGAAATTTGAACTAATATTTCTAATAAATACTGTCTTTGTTTATACGGTATTAAATATATTAATATATATTTCACATACGACAATGTATTGTTGAAAAACTTATAAATATAATGTAATTTGCGAAATGTAAAATCCCGCCAATATTGACTAGAGTAGTACATTTACAAAAATTTTTTTAGCGCGAAATTTAAAGTTAGCAACACACTTGTTTTCAATTTCTCTAAGCTCAAAATATTTTTGTAATTCAGTATTATATTTAATATTTTGTCAGCTTAAAAAAAGGAAAATTAAAATAAAAAATAAAAATTGTGTATATTCATATTAGGTATATTATGTATATATGAATATATATATATATATATATATATATATATATATATATATATATATATATATATATATATATATATATATATATGTGTGTGTGTGTGTATGTATATTTTTATTAGTAACATATTCATCTTTATAGCGACATTTATAAAAATGTTAAATAGCATATAAATATGTCATCACTACATATTTACAGAGTATTTAATATAAATGATTTGATATCCAGCATCATTTTTTTCATACCTTTATATGATACATAAAATATTATGATTTTATTCCAACTACAAATTATAAAAACTATGAAAGAATAAATAATCTCATGTCACAAGAAATAGTTCTTAAAATAATTTACTGAATATATGGACCCTCCATTGTAGAAATGCTTCTGGCAGTATGGCATTTCAAATATATTAAGATACGCCGAGTAGACTGGTAGACAAAAAGTCATATGACTTTCTTTCAGTTACTCAGGACGCCGTATTTTGTATTCTTATTTCTTATTCGGCTACTAGTGCTATTAAGGCTATCACGTGATATTTTTATAAAAAATTCCTTGTATCTAATTATAAGATATGAAATGTTCTTAGCTAGACTAGTTTTGTGCGATCAACAACGTTGCAAGTAACAACGCTCCTTTTCCTGTTTTATCCTATTTCAAAATGCGACAGTAATATGATTTTTATACAATTCCTTTTGAAATGATTCATGTATGATTCCCAATGAATATTTTAGTTACTCTGCAAATTATAGTATTTAATCAATGTTGACATATTGTCCTGTGACTGTGGCTGTTTGATGATATCTTCTTCTCCCAGCAAAATCTTCATTTTCCTCATTTAATTGCGCTGAGCAAGTTTCTACGCCAGGATGCACTGGTGTAACCACGATTTGTTCATAATCGTAAACTTTTCTTCTAAAATTTGTAAACGAAACCTCTTACAGATTCATAAAAAAAAATATTGTAAAAATATTATAGTGTTAAAAATTACCCCATAATTCTTAATAACAACATTTTCAACCATTTAAACAGTTTAAATTCAGACGAAACACCTGGTTTAACTGCAGGATTAGCGTGACCAATGTAACTCCAAACAAGGAAAACGACAACAATATTGGCAATAGCGTAACCCCAATGAACAAGAAACATGATGAATAATTTTATAAGACACTACAAAACAAATTCATGTTAGAATTATATTTAAATCATTAGTATATTTGATAATGTATAAGAATAAACTTACCCCTAACAATGAAAACCATCTGTTACACAAAGGACTATACCAATTTCCCAATTTATTATGGATATGAATTTTTCGTTCCGAATTATCTGTACCGCTGACACTTTCATCAATACTTGGGGAAGAATCTATATACACGTTATTTTCAGAAAGACTAGGATTTCTCTGGAAATAACAGATACAACATTCCTTATTTTCTTCGTCGTATGAATAATTAAATATTTATTTAAACTTACGATAAGATTTTTATGCCTTATTCGTTCGGGGAATAAATTATCTAAATCATTGTCGGTATCCGTTATAGAATTATTCCTACTTGCAGAGCCATAGTCACGATCGAACGTTGGGGATTGTGTTCGAAATCTCTGTTCTCGAGACAATTGTATATCGAATGTTTGCGCAAGGGCGAAATATGCATAATCCAAACAGGCATATGTTAAGAGAAAAGGCATTGTGACAATTGGCGCAAGCGTGTTAATTTGACCGGTAATGATGAAAGTCAGGGTAACTACGGCAACGACTAACATTGCGTACACAGGTACCTTATTTGGTCCTTTCTAAAGTGACATGATTATTTTATAATCATCACATATAGTATAATAGAAAAAATATGTACTTGTATAAAATTACACTTACTCCTCTTTGCAAACAATTGATTCCTGGTATCACATTTTGACTAGCGATAGATTGAAGAACTCGAGGTGTACCATACATTGCACCCAAACAGCTGCTAAATGAAGACACGTAAAGACCTGCTAGTAGCAATACTGAAATCGCAGATACCGTTGATGCAATCATAAAATTGGTAAGTAGTGCCTTTCGAGTGCAAGTAGCCCCAAGAGACAGTGAAAAACATAAATACAAAAAAGTTCTGAAATTAAATTACAGAATTATAATAGAGTTTCTAACAATAAATGATATTGACATAATTGATTTTGAATTATTTTGAATTATTTTTACCCAGTTCCTACAGCTGCCAATGTGCCATTAGGAATATCAGTAGATGGATGTTTCAAATCTCCACTCATATTAATACCAGCTAAAACACCAGTTACTGTTGGAAAGAATACGCCAAAAACTGTAAACCAACTATACCCATCTTGATAGTTGGTGAAAGTATTATTTTTTAAATTTCCTGATAACCATCCTTCAAAACCAGCTTCTACAATACACACATAGAATTATATACACTTATTTTCATAAGTAAGAATAGAAGTAAGTAATTATAGACTATCTCATCTTACCAATATTCAAATGTGTAAAACTTCCAACCATAAAGTCTACACCGGCAAGCAATAAAATTAATAAAAGAATAAATTGAAGTTTTATGACCCATTTCACACCAGCGATATTAATAACAGATAACAAGATAACAGCAGTACAAGCAAAACCACGTTCTGCCCATGCAGATTCTAAACCCACCAGACCAGCCATAGATTCTCCAAATCCTAGAACATTTAGAGCACAGCCCACCGCCTAAAAAGAGTTTTAAAGTAATGTTCTAAGTATCGTCATTATACAAATTGTCCCACCTGTCCAAAACAATATAATAATCCGATAGCTCCACCAAATCTTGATCCTAGCACATGTGATAGTAAAAAGTAAACTCCACCACTCTCTACACGACATCTTTCACATATTCCCACAGCAGACAATACAGTTATTAGTGCAATACATACTAAAATAATGATGAAACATCAAGTTCCTTCAAATGTTTCAATTTAATCATCATTGGTGCGTGCAGATACAATTATTATTACCTGTACATAAAATTATTAAAACAGCATTAAGAACACCAGCTTGGCCCACTATCCATCCTGATCTCAAAAAGACAATAACTCCAAAAATATTAATTAAACAAGATGTAAAAACCCCATCCCATGTTCCAAATAATACAGGCTGAGAAATAAAAAAATTTGATTTCCACCAAGGATCAGCACTCTGAAAAGCAGTAATTTTAAGAACACAATAGTTATAAATATTTTTATCTTAATCACTTACATATTCTTGAGCAAACAATTCATTTGCTCCGGTTTGATACATCTCGGGCCCAAATTCTTCATACACTCTATTATTTCTCGGTGTTTCGTTATTTCTTTGGGATTCTGTATTATTGTGCAAACCATATCTAGACCAATCGACATCTCTGTTGTTTGCAGCATCTCCATTTGACATTTGGTTTCTTTCATTTGACTCCATATTCTCTTTTATACAATTAGAATATAACTTTATCTAACAATGATCTATTGTTAACAATTGAATCAGTCTTCTTGTTTTCAATCAATTCCAATTTTCTGTAGTTTTTCAATAAACTGATAAACACATAAAAAGATTTTCTCTTAGAATCATCTCTATTAATTATTAGTTCAATTTTATTTATTGTTTTAAAAAAAGAAAAAATTTTAAAAATCAATAGAACTTAAATGACATAAGTATCCAGTTATTTTACTATCATAACGAAAGGAGAATGTTAAATATATTTAATGTTTATTGACGACTTTTATAAAAATAGGTTAGAAACACAATTCCAGAGTTTTAAACAAAACAATAATTATTATAGGCCTGCACAATGATATAGTAATTTAATACATTCATTTTTTAAAATTTATCAATATCTTATATTAGGTTTATCGCATCAAATATATCACCTACTGGTGACGTGTTGTTCCACGATAAAACGACCATTTTTGATCTAACGGTATCAACTATCAACTATAGATACCATGAGAAATGATTAATTCACTTCTGTAATGAAACACGATATTACTAAATATATTGGAATTATTCAAAAAATAAAGAAACATATTACTACTTTCTTAGAATCATTTATTTAATAATATTAATTAATTCAATATTAATTAAAAATTTCATAATATAAAGGCTTTAGTGAAAAATAGTTCGGATATTGCATAATCTGACTTTTAAAATATACATTTATTCGTGTCCATTATAGATTATAAACAAATCATACCCACATAAATGTATTAATCTAGAAATACATTCATTCACGACAATCATTCGCTCGTAAAGGTAGAAAATCCAAGTGTGTCTTCCGGATTTATTTGAGGTCGTTACCCGCTTATAACATAATGACTACACGCAATCTACAAATATCGCTAAACATTCTCTCTCTCTCTCTCTGTTTCACATACTTGGTAACATTCTCACAAGACATACATTTTATTCAGCTTTTTCAAAAGCTGAATTCATCGTAATAATAACAATAATCGATAGTTCTATCTCACAAATTATTAAATTGTATATTTACAATAGCATTCATGCTCCCCTCCTCCATTTTTCACCATTACTGAATTTAGTCATTTCCCGACCGCTTACGCCACAGGTACCGATTCCAACTCGACCATTCACATTTTCCGGCGTTGCAAATATACTCTTTTTAATTACACCCTTTTTCGAGGACTGTAACAAACGTAGTTAATAATTAATTAGTTTGATTGCAGATTCAACTAAAAAATACCTTGTTTGTAAATGCTAGCCATTTATTTTTCTCCATTTCTCGTTCTTCTTCAAGTTCCTTAAATCGCTGAAGTTTCCTCTGTTTCTTTTTCTTTAGGTATTCCCTTTGTTTGTTAGGATCTGAACCTGCTACTGCAGCAGCTTGCATTTTTCTGTAAATGAATAAGCTTATCATTTGTGAAATCACTAGAGACAAATCTACCAGGATGTTTCCATATAAAATTTCTGGCTAAAAATGGAAAATATGAAAAATGCTGTAATAAATTAATATTGATTACATATAAATATATAAGAAGAATTGCTACTACTTCATGAAATATAAAATCTAATGTTCCATATGTATAAGTATGATGATTAAATAAAAATAATTTTAATTCACCTAGATATTAATATAAATTAATATAAAACACAGCTAAAGATTTACTTATAATTATTAATTTTACACATTATCCTAAATTTGACTATCATAAAATTTGACTATTATAAAATTCCATATTATTCTGCTCTAAAAACATTGTCATTGCACTTAAGTCAATTCAAACTAGCATACCTTTTAAATCATGTCAGTCATTCATATATATATATGTATGTGAATGTGTATATGTGTGTGTGTGTGTGGGTGCATGTGTACAAAAAGGATAAAAAAGAATATTTCAACAAAAAAATCTGTTATTTCTTGTTACCTTTTCCTGGATTCCGGCGATGTACACGAACAGTGCGACACCAAGAGACAAATGAACAATAATGGATTTTCAGATTGAAGCAGACCAAACAGTGGAGTGAATATCGTGGCCAATTGGGAATAAAGGATTAAGGAGAAAAATGAACAATTAGTAATATAATTCCTTGTAAAATTAATCCCGCAATGTTCTTAGAAAAGAACTGATAAGTGCTCAAAATTGTAGTGGGAGGATCATGTTAATAATGAATAAATAAAATTAATAAATAATTGTCAACTCACTTTGATTTTTGATCTGCCCAGTCTGATGCTGGCCTTTTAGCTACGGACTTTAATTGACTAAGCATTGTGACATCTGTATTCTTATATTCATTAAATGTTATATTGACAACACCATCTTCACTTATTGCATCTATGGTTGCCTCATAATATCTGAAAATTCAATGATAATAATAGGCATAGATTCTCATAATAGCTTCATTTGCTGATATTATTATATATAATAAAAGTCACAGATATTTAATCCAAATACGTATCTTACAGAAATTACTAAAGTATTTAAACATTCAATTAAGTATTAAATAACATATACCATAAAATAATTATATGTTTAAAATACTGTATATCAGATATATGTTTACATCTTGTATATACATTTCTACATTGGTAAACTTTATTAATATAATTACCATATACTTGTCAGCTCATTAAACAGTGTTAATGAAATTTTAAGTTTTCTATGACACATAATTTATTTGTAAAAGTTAAATCGGTAGATACTTTCAGTTTAAATACTTTCAGTGAGCCACCATAGATGACTGTTAATTTATCCGAGTGACACATGCAATTACTTACTTGCCATCCTCGCTCCAAGGTGCCATGCACTGATCACCAACTTTCCACTTATTGGCCAGAACTGCAAGTAAAATAGGATCTTTAGCATCCATGCCATTGGCTTGCCTTTTTTCCTGCTGTTGTGATTTAATTAAATCATGTGTCAGCTCTATTACTTCTTCGAGATCGATTTTCAATTTCAGGAGTTCTTCGTTAGTGGGGTCCGTAGTAAGCGCTGCTTCCACCTGAAAACCACGAAATTCATTTCACCCTTCATCGTCGTAAACAATCAGAGAAATCGCCAAAAATGGACTCGCCATACCATCGTTCTTGTTAGGTTAAGTAAAAAAAACAAGAGCTAGTTTACCTGTTGAAGCTGTAGTTTATAATTCTGCAAATCGTCCATGATGCGATCAAGATCAGTAGCGTTTTAATAAAGATAAAAACAACGACAAACAGCTGGTTCTGTTTTCCTTTTCAATATCTCTGTCAGAAATTCAATCAAAAACGGACACTAGAGAACACCCTACGCTCTATGTGTATATACGATCATTTTAAATGCAAAACAATTCGTAAGATGGCACTTTGATTTTTGGCGGGCCACCTTTGAAAGTATAAAAGTCATAAACATTTTGATAATAAAACATTATGAGAAATATTTGTTTCATGTAAGTATAAGCAATGAAGCAACATCTTTATATGAAACAAAAATTAATATATCAACTTTTTGAGTTGTATAAATAAGTAATAATCTATATACAACTGTGCTATCGCAGACGAGAGTTATTATGCTCAATTGATAATGTCACGTGTGACATGAAAACGGTAAGGAGGGACAATTGACCCCCGTCAAAACTTATGTTGTATATAGTGTTCTTGTGTTGCATGGCAATATAGTAATTAAATACATTGTACTTAATATCGTTTGACAGCTGACAGGAAAATATCGATCATGGCCTACCCGGTAATTATATTTCTGCTATTTGGATAAAAATACTTTATCAATAAATAAAATTGCATTTTAGCATTTTAAAACACATACAGTATATTCTGCTGGTTTATTACAACAGTGTTTTACAAGACATTATGATACTTGTTTAAATGATATTGTCTTCATTATTTATTTATATTTGTTTGTATTTTATTGTTTCAATGTATGTTATTTTTAGAGCACAATGTTTGGAGCAACTGATTCTGAAACACAAGCGAATCCAGAAGTGCAACAATGGTTTGCTGCTGTTGATAGAGACGGCAGTGGAAGAATTACAGCTACAGAATTAAAAGCTGCATTGGCAAATGGGCAAGGGGGTACATTTTCAGATACTGCTTGCAAACTTATGATAGGTATGTTCTAAATTTAATTGCTTTAACTTGTTGATAAATTTTAGAATACAATTTTAATTTGATAATATTTAAAACATTTAATCTTCCTTCGTAGGAATGTTTGATAAGGAAAAAAGTGGTACAATAGATCTGCATGAGTTTCATGCTCTTTATAACTACATTAATGCATGGTTAAATGTTTTTCGTGGCTTTGATCATGATAACTCTGGAAGTATACAAGAAAATGAATTAAATGCAGCATTAACACGAATGGGATATAGATTAAGCCCAGAATTCATATCATTTCTCATAAAAAAAAGTGATCCTAATGACCATTCTTACATTACTATTGATCAGTTTATTGTATTATGTGTTCAAATTCAGAGATTTACAGGTAACTGTATATATAAAATATGTTAGAATCCTTAAAAAATGATAAAACTCAATTGTGTATATATATATATATATATATATATATATATATATATATACACATTATCTTTAATTTTGTTTTACAGATGCTTTTAGAGTAAGGGATACTGAACAAACAGGTGTAATTAATATTGGATTTGAAGATTTTCTAGGTGTTGCACTTAACTGTAGCGTATAACAGTTTTTTTTTGCAACATTAAATTTAATATAATTTATTGTGAAATACCAAAACTGCTTGTAACTTCATACTACATATTTTTCTAGCTTAGAATTAATTTACTTTAATTATTTACAAATATAATAAAACAAAGTATTTTAATTATACTCAGTATAATATTAATTTACTAATTGAGAACAAAACGTAATTAAAAATTTTATTCTATTTGTAGATTTATGTTTTATTTGAATATCATTTCAATACATATAAATATATATAAATGTTAATGTAATATGTATATTTTATCGATTGAAACGAAAAATTGTTAATATATCTTATGTTGTATAATTTATGCTAAAACTTTATTTAATAATTTTAACATTTTAAGTTTTAACTTGTAAAGCTTATTTCATAATGTTTTAATCTCAAGTTTTACATTGTTCTAATTTAAGCATTAGTAGCCAGAATGTATTACGTTTACATGTTTATACATGAATTTCTTGTGAAAAAACTATTTATACTTTTAAATGTATATAAAATAATACATCAGATAGTGAGATGATTTATATAGATGTGGAATAATGAATGTTCCATTTGAAATAATTGCAATTTGAACATAATTTCAAAAGAAATGTTTCTCTAACCTAACATTTTTTTGTGTTATATAAAATAAGTATGAATTTGTCCCAATACATGTATAATTACATATTTTTAAAAAAGTTACAATAATGTAAATTAAAACTTGAAAAATGATTACTACATTGTTTTAAGACGTTGTTTTAATGTACAATGTGTATGTGATTAGGTAAGAGGATAAATTTATTAAAATATGTTTTATTAAAAACATATACTTGAACCTCAAATGACAGTAATATAGAATTATTATGTAAATAAGAAATGTCAAATATTCATCACATGACAATTATTCAATCATTATAATATGATAAAATAATATTGCTTATAATCATATTTAATTTGGAGTATAAGTAATGATCTAATTTAATTTAATTACAATTTAATTAGATATTTCAGTGAGCCTTTGAACAATGAATCAAAGCTTAGGAATTATAATACAACAGCATTACATGCTAAACAGGCACATGAAAGAATTCAAGAATTCAATCGATTGAAAAAGGCAAGACAACTTCTTGATGCTATCTTTCTTACAAATGAATTACTTGCAGATGCTTCAGATGTAGAAATATTGAGTCTTGCTACCACAATAATAAAAAGATTTAAAGTTTTAGGAGTATGTAATATAACATCAGGTAAAGAACATATTCATTGAAATATAATGATACATATAGTTTTCTTTGAATAAACACAAATCTTTACAGAAAATTCTAGTGAAGATACAAGGATGTCTATGTTCAAACCTCCTCATACTGGCATTTATCATTGTTGTACTTTCTGTTCAAGTGGTGGTAAGAAAGAAGCTATTTGTGGATGTAGAGGATTTATGCCTGGTATAAATTTTCTTAATAATTTTATTACACATTGTTATTTACTATAATATAGAATATAAAATAATATAGAATAATATAAAATACTAGAATATTTACATAGAATATTTACTATAATATAGAATATAGAATTCTATAATATAGAATAAGTTTTAATTAATTAATTAAAGGTGGATATAAAGGTTGTGGACATGGTCATGTTGGACATCCTGGAGTACATCATTGGTCTTGCTGTGGATCAATTTTACGTTATGGATGTTGCCTGTCCTCTCAAAAGAATGTGTATCAATTATTGTTTTAATGTTATTGGTTTGAAATAAATTTTATTTTTTCATGAATACATTTTATTCGTTTTATAAATGAGCATTTATTATATTACATATAAATAAGAATATAAAATTAAATTTTTTAAAAATTATTTATATAACATTTATTTATTTTTTATCACAGATTCTTATATTCCACAGGAATGTACAAATTTTCACCTCAAATGACAGTCTCATATTCTTAATTTAATTTTGAGATCTATAGTAATGATCATCACATGACAATTCATGTACATGTATGTACATATGTTTCTTTTATAATAGTACATCTTTTATTCCGGAATCTTCCTATTCTTATATTACATATATGTACATATTTCTTATAATTATAATGTTATCTAACAAATAACTGATAAAAATTTATCAGTTTAACATACCTATAATCTATTGAAATGAAAGTATCCCTTATTTCATTAAAAGTGCTGTTTGCGAATGCATCTCGGTCGTACTGCGTTAAGAGTTTGTTTAAAAGCATTTTTGCCTTTTGCAGCATTTTAGTTAAATACAAAATAACTCGTTTTGCAGCTCCAACAGCATTTTCACTTGCATGACCTCTGTGCTGGTTACTCCACATACATTCTTTACAAGTTACCTAAAAAATATCTAACATGTTTAAAAAATGCAATTCAGTAAATAAAAAATTATATAAGTAAAATAATAAATTATGAACCTGTTGGCAAGCAATACAATAAAAACGCAAAGCATGTGTAGGATGTTGTTGGCAAAGTGCAGTACGTCGTACTTTTGTAGCTTCCCATAATGGTTTTATTGAATGTTTCAATGGCTTTAACTCCAATGTGATTTGTTGTTGATGCTCCATGCCACAGTCCAAGCAAAAATTACGAAGACACGTAGAACACTGAACGACTGCCTTTAGAAATATTAAAAATAATATTTTTAAATATTTCTTGAGACAAAAATTTACTTTAAATTGAAAAAGTAATGCTTACAACAATTTCATCTGGGCAAATATCACAAAGTATTTTGTTTGCAAATCTAGAGCGAATAGCACTCATTACTAAACGATGTTGAAGAGGATAATGCGGAGGTGGAATTGTTGAATTAGCGTTTGGCAATTGAAAATCACATAAAGGACAAATTTCGTAATATTTATTTTTACCACTTTCCGATTGGGTACTTTGTATTTTAATACTTTTTGAAGAATTATAAATTGCTGAGAATGTAGAAGAAAATATAAGACAACTTGTATATTCCTGGAAAGGTAAATTAAATTTTTCTAAATCACTTACGTTCACTCATTAATTCTGCAACACACGGTGAACATATGGGATGCAAGCAAGGAAGTAATCTAGGTTCTTGCATCCTTTGACCGCATCTAGGGCATCGAAAATCTTCGTCTTCTTGCATGTTAAGAGAAGAATAACAATTTTGCTCTTGTGTATTTCCATTATTTATTTGGTCTTTCATACCAAAAGATAATTCAGAAAATTGATGAACAAAATGATCTGATCTATTTCTATTCCAGGATAAAGGTCGATTAGAGCATGTATCATAGCTACACAAACAAAAATTAACTTCTTTTATAATAGAAAACTGTTTTTAAATTTTTTATTGAAGCATTCCCATATTTACTTTAAAAACCTTAGCGTTAAATAAGTAATAAAGGTAATATAATAAAAATTAAAAATAGCACTTACCGTTCGTTTTTAGCAGAATGTAATGGCTCTACGTTGACAACGGGATATCTACCTTCGATTTTATTTTTTCGTTCGAGGAATATGTAATCTTCATTACGAAGTTCGTTGTTCTCATTTTCACCATCCATCGATGATTTTTCGTTACAGCAACTCTTTATATATTGATATTTTGAGCAGATAATAAAATCCATTAAATTGCTAAGCTAATTTATTGGTTTATGAAATTAGAATTAAATAAATGATTTAAGGTCAAAAGAATAGAAAAGAACTTACTAATTTATGGCGAAACGTATTGCATACAGAAATTTGTCGGTGGATGATGGTACGAATAACTTTTGCACTACTTCGCGCTTACCATAGCGTAATGAGTTAAAAATAACGCTAAAGCAAACGTGAAACGAAATTGTGACTGTTTTAAAATGCTTTAGACTATTTTATACTAAATTTACTTATATTAAATTTAAAATCATTTCCCTTGTTTTATTTAACATCGAACGTTAAAAAAACATTAAGGAAAATAAATTATTACATCAGCTATATGGACAATAAATTTTATTATTTATCCATATGCAGTGTAAAAATAAGATCGATGATATACATATTACAGAGCAAGTATTACAGACAAGGGATACATGAATAAGAAATGATTATTATATAAATACAATATTTTCTAAGGCCGTAATTAAATCAAGTTTGATTATTGTGCTATGATACCGCACGCGCATATACGGCGATATATCTACAATTATGTAATAAAAACTTTCAGATACAAGTACACAATACCAATAAATATACGCATTATTACGAATAAATCAAATAAGATGCAATGAAGTGAGCGCGTGACTTCTTATCTCTAATCTAAATTTTTCCGTTAAATTTTTTTTTACAAGTAACGACTTCCGTCTGAGAAATCATATCTTTATTAGGTACATACTTAAAATTACAGCCTTGTAACTGACTAGTATTTTCTTTCTTTTCTTTTAGCCAAACGTTCACAAATGTGCGTCGTTTAACGAGACCTTATGTTCTACAAGTTCCTGAAATGCACGGTTAAATTGTAACTTAAAGCACAATTCGTTTAAACCCTAAGTGTGGCTGTTACCTCATGTTTTCACTCTAGAGCCCACTTTAATAAAGCCATTTCGTGATTTACCGTTTCTTACTTGACTGTTATTTTTCGTTTTACGATGCTCGAATAAGACGTCGTCAGAATCGGTATCCGATTCCGATAATACCATTTTGTGTGTGGAAACTATAAAAATAATCACATGAAGATTCGTTACATATTATTTCGAAATTCATATAAAAGGAAAGGTGTCGTACATGTGCTGCTATCGTCCTCCGGTTCTGGTTGCAGAAGGGAGTAACGCGGTGGCTTTTTCTTAGTGCGAAGTGAACGTCGTTTACCTGTACATATTCTTTGGCAAAGACAAACAAGACCCCAAATGAGGCCAACCCAACATACGACTAGAGATAATAATGCTATTATTACATAGAGAATGCTCCAATCTGAAAATTACATATAAGTTAAATATATTTTTATATTTAAAATTTGCCTTTTGCATTTATTTTTTACATACCACAATTAGACTCGCCATTGCCAAAATATTTTTGTATCAAATTTTGCATCCAAAATGCTTCACACATACATAATCTTGTTTCTTGATCACATACTCCATGACCTATTTAAAAACAAATTTTATACAAGAAAATTATTTATAGAAAATGATATTTAACCTTCCAGAAAAAAATACTTACGTGAACAATTATTTTGACACACGGCAGTATCGATATTTGCAACGGACAACTGAAGAAGACCTGAATCTTGTCTTAATTTTTCTTTCAATCGTTTCACTACTTCTGGCCCGTGCATAGTGACCTTTCCTCCTTTCTTGTCTACATAGAAAATTAAAACAGCTCTGCCAGTATGTGGCTCCGCTCTTAAATTCCGAACAGTAATCGACGCTTCATCTCGCAATAACATTTGTAATTTCACTACCAATGAATTTTTTTGTGATACGGTTAACATATTTGCTCCGATATTCAATGTTAATTCAACTAAATTCAATAACTGTGGGTCTATAAAAAATATGTAAATATATATTATTTGAAGTTTTATTTTAATATGTTTTTTTCTTTTTCAATATTTACCAGGTTTTACTATCACGGATACAGTGTCTTCGCTACTAAGACCTTGATCATCCGTTACTTTCAATCTAAAAACGTATCTCCCTGGCACGATATCTGTCAACTAAGAACAAAATTCAAAGATACTTTCTGTGAATAAAAAGCATTGTCTATTTAAAATATTATTAAATATTATTACCATTAGAATTGGCGATTTGTCAGAATTCTGAACTATAGTACCTATAGCAAGACTAGACGGATCCTTCGACCATGTCCATTCACTAATTCTTAAGTCGTCAGTTGACTGCGATCCATTAATAATTAGTGCACCAATAGGCGCTACAACGACTTGATCTCCACCTGCGTTAGCTTTCGGAGCAGCATTTTTATCTACACAATAAAATTTATTTTAATAATCAAGTAATTACAAATGCTAGTTAGCAGAACACAAGATGAAACTCTACATACTTTGTGTAACTTTTACTTTGACGATATCCGAATCTTTATTTCCATTGTCATCAATTACGGTTAGCTTAAATTCGTAATCACCCTTCGTTAATTTTGTAATATTCGTAACTGATTCGTTTACTGCTGAGAATTCAGCATTACTAGGCCCGCTATTAAATGAAATTCGATGTAATATTATAACATTATAATACATAATTAAATAATTTAATATTAAATAATTTACCTCAACTGCTCCCAGTGATAAGATACAATCTTAATATCATCTTTACTTTTCCGACCATCAAGTATAGTTTTTGTTTCGGGCAATGCTATAGTTATATCTTCGCCAGCATCAGCTATTTAATGTAATATAGATATAAAATACAATAATATTCAGACTTCTTTTCATTGGAAATGTAAGAATAATTAAAATTTAATTACCTTTTGGTGGTTTATTTGTCGGTGGTTTCACAAATACATGAACCTCAGCTGTAGAAGATTGTTCCGAATCGTCCGTTACTTTTAGTACAAATGTATACATTCCTTCCTCTAAATTAGACAGTTGTAAATACGGTGTTCTTGTATTTTGCATATCTACTGCCTTATTTTGATCTGACGGACTCTTTGTCCATTCCCAACTTGCTATTCCATGATCATCTGTACTTAAGTTACCATTGAGTGTCAATGTATTTTGAGGTAAATATATAATAATGTCTTGGTCGGCATTAGCACTGGGTGGATAATCAGTTACTTTTAAAACTGTTATATTAGCACTTGTAGAATTAGTGATATGATTAGAATCTTCGACCGTCAATCTAAAAGAAGATAAGAGATTCAAGATATAAAAGAATCATCGAAATTTTTTTAAAATAAATAATTTCAATGCTAACTTAAAAGTATAGTTGCCAGGGATGAGATTATCTAATTGCAAAGTAGGTGTGTCAACTAGATTAGGATGATATCCAATAGGACCTCGTTGCAATTCCCAATGATACGAAATAACACGATCGTCGTCTTTGCTCGATGAACCGTCTAATACAGCTCCCGTATTTGGAAGTTTTACAACTTGTGATGCGGGTGATATTATAGCAATTGGAGGCTGATTTATTCTTTTAGCTGTGAACAATATTAAATTATGAATTACAATGATCGCAAGTTAAAAAATATAAATATAGTAAAAATACTTACGTGGCAAAACGCTAACGTTTGCGTATGCTTCACCATAGGCATTTGGGCCATTTACTGTTACTTTAAAAGCATATAAACCCTCAGACAAGTTACTTAATTTAACAGTCATACGGTTTTGATCAGTCATTATGCCAGTATGGCCATCTGGTTGACTTAAAAGACTCCAAGCATAATTGTAATGTTCATTTTCTTGTTCTGCCACAGTATACGCAGACAATGTTACTTCGTTCTCTGGCAAGCGTACTTCTTTTGAAACTGCAGAAACTAACAGCCTTTTTACTGGTGGTTTCATAGATGTACTGGAATCCTTTATACTTTGTGGTTTTCCTTGTGGAGTTACACCAAGTTCCATGTCTTCCACCAAAGTGCAAATTCCTATCACAATTCATACAAATTAAAAATACATAGAATATGAATACTCAATGATACAATTACCTGCCATATTTCGTTTATATCCAGTAGAACATTGACAAACTCCAATGTCAGACTTATCCTCAGATAACACAGATTTAACACAGATTTCGTGCTCTAAACAATTTGTTTGAGTGATGCAACTTATTCCATTTGATCCACCAAAAAGAATGTGATCTCCTTCCGTACCATCCATAAGAAACCCTCTGGAAATATTAATTGAAACAATTAATAAATTTATACAAATACTCAAATTTATAATAAATGCAATTGAAATGCATTACCCAGTATCATCATTTATCTGATCCAATAAATCGCTCCATATCTCATCCTCTTCTACAGGTTTAACTAGCACCATGCTCGGAGGAGTTTCATTCGCCAAGTCTTTTCTATACAAAGGTATACATTTTTTGGAACTTTCGCATTGCACGTGATAACAGGTGCCATTGTGCATGAGCGCTACATTGCACTCGGTCTTAGTACAACACGCCGCAACACAGTGTTTTATGGTGCTTAAATGATGCTGAGTAGTGTATATCCCACTAGAAAGGTTTCCACGTGGCGTGTAACTTGTGAAAGCTCTTGGATATAAACCGGGGCACAGCATTTGCCATTTTGTATCCCAGTCTGGATAATCACAAATGCAATCCCCAAGAAGCAACAAATACAATCCTAAATAGAGGATATTGGACATCTTCAGCTGTAAAGGAAAGAAAATTCCAACATGAAATATCTTGTCTGAAGTTTCACCTGCAAAATTATTTGTGTTGACTTTCAAAAAAAAAAAAAAAAAAAAAAAAAAAATAAAAATNCAAAGTAAACGACAAAAATTGGCACGGTGAAAATAATTTTTCAGGTTATTCTACGACACATCTGTCACCTCGAAGGCTGCTTCACTATCGAACACCGACCATAAATTGCCAAGAGATCTTGTTGTATTATGTTCCCCTGCTATTAATTCCAACTTGAGTACATACGTACACGCTACAGGCTTATCATATATTAACAGCATGTTATTATCAACACCAGCAGCTAATCAACTATACGGGGCAATTATCATATTTCCTGTTACACTGGAATGAAGAAAGGCCAGACGAAGGAAATCAACGACTCGACTATTACGGCTCGTTGCCAGGTTAAAATATTATCGTATATTATCTTCAATTAACAGCGTGAACTTATCGAATCTATCAAAATAAACCGTACACCTTACACGCGATCGCTTTTGGATTCACATGCTGCAACACCTATATTGCAAAAGAAAACGTATCGCAGAGGTCGACACTGGTGAAAATAATTGACGACCAAATTAACGCTGGAACTTGCAAAATTGCATCACGCATCGCGTTTTTTGTTATACTACATTACTTCTCATTCTTCATTCCATTGGAAAACAACGCTCGGCATTGTCCATATTGATTATGCAAATGAAACGGCTTACTGAATGTATAATAATTAGACGTCGCGATAAAAATTCCTACGAAGAAATATTTCGAGTTAGTAACTGCGAGTAGTACAAGTGATATTTTCGGCAGGGTATATTTTTTAATTAAAAACTACCAATTTATAAAATTACGTATTCGTGGAACGTATTATTGGAACTCTTGTCGATAAAGAAGTCGATAAAAGCAGGATGGCACATTTCGTCACGAAGACTGCAATACTTGTTCTGTGAATTATACAATACCACTTGTATTATTGGTATTTTATTCGTGTCGAAATCGTTTATAAAATTTCCCGCGCTCGATGCGCACGTTGTATTGCGCATCGTCGACGGTGTTGCCCCCTGGCGAGGTATTCACGAAACTTTTTACACCATCGTGCATTCAAACACCGGAAAGAGGTATGAGCAAGTTCATCGGGCTCGTCGTGGGTGGCCTGGAAGCAAACGCAACGCGTGTGTGGTCCAAGCGTTCGTATGCTGGATACGACTGTCGCGAGCGTAGAAGATGCAAGGCGCTTTGTCCGAACGAAGCGGAGAGCTTTCTCCGTGGTATTCTACGTTCGTTCGGGAAACAATCGGCCTGTAGTTGTAAACAATGCGTCCGAAGGTACTATATTTATTCAAAAAATATTTTTATTCTTCATCTGTGCTGCGGTACACGTGACTTTTTTTTTTTTGAATTGAGTTGATAGCACACACATACACGCGCACGCGCACACACACCACACACACACATATGCCGGGAATCGCGCGATTACAAAAGTCACAAATAACAAGTTATATTGCCGCATAACATGTTTTTCTTTTTTTTCTTTTGATTTGACTTAATAATAATAAACATAATAATAATAATAATAATAATAATAATAATAATAAATTTTTTCAGATGACACTCCTATTGATTTGTTGCTTTTTAATCTTTCGTCGAGTGTCGTCGGATCTGGCGCACGGATTCGCTATTAATTCGAACAGTGAAAACGACACGTGGAAACACGATCTAGAGCTGAGTCCCAGACACAGAATTAAGGATTCCAGTTACCTGCTGGACAGGTACCCTATAAGAGAATTACCGACTGATTCTTTGAATTGCCACAGGCCCGCAAAATGTGTAGAAATGCAAAGGAGTACTTGTATGGGTACGAGATTGTCGTATACCACTACTACATTGGATCTCATACCTGAGCATGTAACTCAAGATATTATAGAGGTATATTATATTACACATGTATTATAACACATATAGGTACTTTTAAATGTGACTATTACGAACTTAATGCTGTAACATTTGATTTTTAAGTTGCAACAGGTAAATCTCAATTCATCAGCAATTTCAAAGTTACTTTCTCTTTTTTTTTTTTATTCTCCTGTTATACCTGGTCCCAGGCCAAAAAGATCCTATTTAAAATCAAGTCAGGTGCATCCTGCCTTGATTTTAAATAGGCTATCTCATTCCTAGATGCTAGGATGCTTCTGTATTTGCTCCTATATTATTTAAAATTATCTTTCACATTTAGAGGAATGCTTTGTTTTTTATTTTGTCATCAATATTTCTTCACTTTGCAGGAAAGATTACATGTATTACAAGCATTAAGACATATGCCAAAGTGTTGGGCAGTTGTTCAACCCCTCCTGTGCTCAATATTTATGCCAAAATGTATCAACAACACAGTAGATTTACCATCACAAGAAATGTGTAAAATGGTTTCAGGGCCTTGTAGAATTGTGTTCAATCATACAATATGGCCAAGTTTTGTCAAATGTGAAAATACAGACTTGTTCCCCAGATTATGCAAAAACGATATTAGAGAGTTAAAATTTAATATCTCTGGCAAGTGTCTAAAGCCATTGGTACCAACTGATAATGCACTTGCCATTTTTGAAGGCGTTGAAAGTTGTGGGATACAGTGCAACGATCCGCTTTTCACACCAGATGAGCATAAGCAAATTCATTCTTTCATTGCTTGGGCTGCAGGCATCTGTGGTTCATTTAATCTGTTCACTGTTGTAAGTAATAATTAAACTGCGAATTTTTATACGCTTATTAAGACTCTAAGAATGTAAAAATCCATAGCATGCAATTAATATTTGAAAATATATGAAACAGATCTAGCTTTAATTTTTTTTAATTATATTCAGAAAAATATTTGTATAAATATCCATAATGATAAGAAATATGAAATGGATATAATTTATTTCAGATAACATTCTTGATTGATTGGAGAAGTGCAAATAAATATCCAGCTTTAGTCATATTTTATATAAATTGTTGTTTCATGGTATCCTGTATTGGATGGCTTGCTCAATTTACAGGAAACCGAGATGTGATTGTGTGCAGAAAAGATGGAACTTTAAGAATGAGTGAACCAAGGTAATTTAATTGTGTATAGTACAATAAATTGTCATGTAACTTTGTCGTGATTTCATTAAAAATCACTACGTCGAGTCAAACATAAAAACCTTGTATACTACTCTATTTTCAGTGGAGAAAATCTGTTATGTGTCGTAGTATTTGTTCTCGTATATTACTCCCTTATGGCAGCTATGGTGTGGTTTGTAATCCTTACGTATGCTTGGCATATGAGTTTTCAAGCATTAGGCAAAATTCAAGACAGAATTGACAAGAAGGGTTCATACTTCCATTTAATCGCTTGGTGTTTACCACTTGTGCTCACTGTCACAATCATGGCGTTGGGGGAAATTGATGGAAATAGCGTTACTGGTATATGTTTCGTGGGTTACACTAATCATGCAGTCAGAGCTTGGTTTTTGCTTGGCCCTGTGTTGATTGTTTTACTCGTTGGAGGTTACTTCTTATGCAGAGGTATGTTTCAAATTCACACTCTTATGTCTTAAACTCCCTACTATTCTATGTTTTCTACTTACATAATGAGATATATTTCTTTGTATGCTTTCATAAACATCATAGAGTGTAAGTATCTTCTCTTAGTAAGAATGAATATTAGAGGGTCATATTTTTATTTCAAGTTAACGTTAAACTCCTATTAATATTAATATTTTTAGGATTAATTACTTTGATTCGACTAAAAATAAGTAGTCAAGAAATTATATCTGAAAGAGCAAGTTCTAAAATACGAGAAACCATCGTACGTATGGGACTTTTTTCGATTTTCACATTTGCTGCAGTTGTGGTGACTTTTTATTGCCACATTTACGAGTTCCAACATTCTGAGGAGTGGCGGCGAAGTTTTAGAAACTACATGATGTAAGAAAATCAAAACATAAAAAAATGGGACTTATTAGCGTCGCAATATATCGTGTTTATATTTTATGTACAGATGTGCAATAACAACAAAGTATTTGGATATCTCTGAGTGTAAAATGGAGGTACGACCAAGTGCAGCTAAAATGCAATTACATTTGCTTTCACCATTTTTCGCCGGTATTCTTATGTCTTCATGGGTGTGGACTGGTTCAACAGTAGACACTTGGACCAGATTTCTTAGACGGTACAATTTTAAAAATATTTCATCTGATTTTCAAGTTTAACAAAAATTAAGTGTGTCAACGTTTCTTTCTTATTTCAGAACTTTCAATTGTGAAACAGAAGAGCCTATTAGACTGAAGAAGCATAAAGTGATCGCTCAAGCGTTTGCAAAACGAAAGACATTCAATAATGCTGGACGATTATCCATCAGCTTCCATAATACCCACGAGGACCCGGTCGGTTTGAACTTCGATCTAAACTCCGTAGCTTCTCAAGATTTCAGTTCAACTTGGGCAGCTGCCTTGCCGAAGTTGGTTACTCGTAGAGGTGCACTTGTCGGTGGTACAACAGGCTCTGTATCGAGCAACAGAAGAAATTCCGTAGATTCTGAGATCAGCTTTAGTGTACGTCGAGTATCAGTGGAGTCGAGAAGGAACTCCTTGGACTCTCAAATATCAGTACAAATAGCTGAACTAAAGACAACGCGAAAAGTCGCTAGCAGTTCACGCGGTCGTCGCGGGAAACGGCGACGGGACTTCGGGAAGTCTAGATCAGGTAAAGTGGGTCCATTGTTTAGAAGAGGCAGTACAACATCGCAGGAAAGTCAACTCGGTGCACAGATATTATCGGCATTGACCATAGGTGGCAATTCGAGAGTACCATCTATTCAAGTGCCGAATATGAAGAGACGATCGGCTAGCGCCGGCTTGGACGAACGAACCTTAAATCCTAAACTATTCGATGGAAAGAACGCGGGGATGCTTCTTCCGTTCCTATTTCCAGGGCAAAGCGGCAGCGATGAAAATTTAAGTAGCGAGGAGAAGCGGCATCAAGGAATATCGGGAAAAGACGTGGATATCGAAGGTGGAAATATGGAGAAGGATGATCAAGATCAAGACAGTGACAGTGATGACAGTCAACCGGAAGAGGAGGCAAAGATGTTAGATCCCGAAGAACCTCACGAACGTAGCAAGAGTAAAATTAGTAACAAGAGTTCGAAAAGTTATAGTCACGAAAGTGATAGAAGGAGCAGAGAAAGTCGTAAGAGTAAATATCTGCTCCAAGATGAAACCATTTTGAAACACTTGCTCCAGGAGTCCAATGATATTAAATTGAAAAGCGATGCGGAAATAAAAGAGGTGTATAGAAAAGCTGGAATGGGAAATCTGGCATCTAGCTTAACCTTATGTTGTCCTGAACTGACAAGACTCATACAAACCGAGGGTCAAACTGGCAATGCTCGAGAAATGGCAACGCAAACGTCGTTACCATTGGACATTCTAGAAATGGAAGAATTGAAACAAAGCATAGACGAGATTATCAATAGTCGGCATTGTAGCTCAAAAGGAACACAGATTTCACCGCAATTGAATAAGAATAAAAATATCGCTACGTAACATTAGTTTACGTTTGCGTACGAAAGACTCTTTTTACGAAAACTATTTCAAATAAGGTAAAGTTCAAAATTTCTCACTTTCAATTAATGATTATTATACTACTTCAGCAAGATTTTAGCATTGTGTTACATATTATTGTGATTGTATATTTGCAATGGTGCAATGGCATGACTTGAACTGTAAATATTATTTTAAAGTAACTCAGTCTTAATAGCATATATTTTTTATATATTTTATTATCGATAAAGTTCCGATGTGGTAAAAAATAATTCGACGACTTTCTACAATACTAAAATTATAAACGTATTGTAAGTATAATTCTCCTGACTTTTTATACAGAACAATCTAAATCTACTTTTAACATTGTTCTGTATATTACAGTATTCTAAAAACTTTAGCATATCCTATTGTACTTAAATTAGATATAAATATACAAGTAAAATTTATTTTCTTATTTCAAATTTATATTACTAATTTTTCTATCAATTTCAATACAAATTGTGCAACAAATTGAAAGAAATCGTGGTATTTTATATTTTCAATACAACAAAGTATAATATTAAATAAAAAAAGTAGATAAATTATATAAAAAGGCATTTTTATTTTATAATATTTAAAAAATGATTATATATATATAACAAGTTTCTTCAATAATTTCTGCCTCCGTTTTATATAAATTGCTTAAATAACAAATTATTCTCGAAAAATTATGAAACAAGTATGAAAATATATAATTTTGTAAATAAGTGTCTTTCTTGAATATCAGCACTTTGCATTTTTTTCTCAGGTTCATTAACATAATAATTATAGAAATGATATCAATTCTTTATCGATAATTGATAGTTTAGTATTTTCTCGATCTTCTAACCCAAGCTATGGGCAGAAAGTTTCTATCATGTCAATATTATAAAAAAAAACATTTCAATTTTATTGAAAACATTTCAATAAATTTCAACAATGATTTTTAATTCTTAATACTTTTGCAGCAACAGTTATAATAATATTTCTTTTCTAATTTATTTATCTAGAGATATAACAAAAAAATCGTTAACAAACCTTATATTCCTGGTACTATCATATATTTCTTTATACACTATATAAAAAATGAAATGCCAANCAATAATTATAGAAATGAAATCAATTCTTTATCGATAATTGATAGTTTAGTATTTTCTCGATCTTCTAACCCAAGCTATGGGCAGAAAGTTTCTATCATGTCAATATTATAAAAAAAAACATTTCAATTTTATTGAAAACATTTCAATAAATTTCAACAATGATTTTTAATTCTTAATACTTTTGCAGTAACAGTTATAATAATATTTCTTTTCTAATTTATTTATCTAGAGATATAACAAAAAAATCGTTAACAAACCTTATATTCCTGGTACTATCATATATTTCTTTATACACTATATAAAAAATGAAATGCCAAACTACTGGATTGTAGTTAAAGTTTGATCTACTGTGAATGTATTTTTCATCTATATCACTACGTTCTCAGCATAAGAACCAACGATGAGATTGAATCCTGATGAACACGCAAGTGAACGTGTTAATGATTTCTTTGTTTGATCAGTCCAGCAAAAGCACGTTCCTCTTGCTCGATTCGCCTCACTTCGTTACGCTTTCAAATCCAGTCCGATACTTTCAGCTAGGTATTTTTTTCCTATACTCGGTACAAACACAACCGGATTTTAGTATTCGGTAAAATAGTGTTTGCAAACGTGTCTGTTGATATACCTCCAAAACGCGGAACAATGCATTCATTCCACACACGTATTCACACTTCACCGTTTTCCAATATTGCATATTCTTCCTTTCTTTCTATACTTTACATATAATTTCTTTATTGCCAGAGTGACAAATATTGTCGAAAGTATAAAAATGTAATAGCTGTTGCATCGTGTGTACGTATGTGTGTTGTCCGTGTTTTTTTTTTTTTTTTTTTTTTTTG
>NIPQ01090205.1:26836-56456 GCA_002806875.1 Lepidotrigona ventralis hoosana
TATATATATATATATATATATATGACACAAACCACACGAGAGAAAAAGTCTCATCTACATGCTCCAGTTACGTAACCCTCTTCGAGTGAACAAGTTATTAACGACCGCGTTCTCCTCGTGCTTTCTGATTTCGGATAAAAAAAAGAAAGAAATGCGCTCCTTTTTCTGCATGCACATATTATTGTTTTATGTTTTTGTTTAAGAATTTTCGAAAGAAAGATTCATTCGTTGGCGTGATACACGTGCATGCTGTAACGTAGGACAAGTGGGGAGAAGGACAATAGGAGAAGGAGGAGGTAGAAAATTGGTTTTTATTTTTTATTCACCACCACCTTAGCGGAGGCTAAATGTATAACCGAAGTCAGCGCAGCTAATCACCATAGGTGAGGCTATTTGCTCTTGGCGTAAGATTTTTGGCTTTTAGTATATTCGTTACCCCAAAAGAAGTTGTCCACTGCTTCCCCGATCATGTACAAGATCAAGGTGATCGAGAGGAGTACAGTGAAGAATACAATTCGTAACGGCAACGACAGTACTTCTAGAACTGGGTAGACCCAGATACCGCTCTTGTAGAAAATTATATGCACCCTGAAAATCGGAACAATTTACGTAATTAATTTAATGATATTGAAATATTGAATAATATTAATATTTTTATATAAATATTTTTCAATTCAAAAGTTTGAAATTAATTTACAATTTAAAAGATAAAATAGGACAGTTAATTGAAGCAGCTGATAAAGCTGCTTCATAATTTCTGATTTCTTTCTCAACGTACCAAATTAAATATAAGGCTATGAAGAAAGTTAGACAAAAGAGACCGTACGATCTCGATGGATATTTTCTAGGGGATAATATCATTTCTATAAAAGTAGAAACCATGATCATCGTGTGCATCAAATGATTCAACCACCATGGAAAGTATGGATCCAGCGCCTTTGGGAATACCAACTCTCGGTCCACAAACATTAAAGCCCAGAATATTATTCCAACAAACTGTAATCCAAGAAAATTGTAAGAAAATGTATATGGAACTTTGATTTAATTTTTTCCTTCTTTTAACATACCATAGCAATCGGGAAACCAAGAATCGAGTGGATATGATCCTTGAGTTTGCGTATGAAGGGCGGTTTTTTGGGACTAACTGCATTTGTACCAAACCAATCATTCAAAATGCATATGAAGAAAAATATTGCTTGAATAATCTGAAACAAGAGATAATTACACGCTTAATTTCTCCTGTTTGGAATAATAATTAAGAAATTTTGATTATATAAGAGTGAATATTTAAAAGTTATTTATATTTTCCCAGATCATTCCCAGATCATTAGAAGTCTATTTTTAATGGTTTTTTGTTACGACTTATGTAACGAGTCTTGTAACGATTGTTTCGATTTTTTCAGTGAAACGTAACGAAAATATAAGACAACGGAGTATTTCCTTTGTAATTTAACGCATCATATTTCCAAGAAAAATAATTAAAATAAAACATATAAAAGAAACTTAATAAAATAATACTACAAAACTTAATGGTTAATTGATATATTACGAAATTTGTGATAAATTATTAATAAAAATGCTATATGTCTTAGTGTATTTTTAAAGATGCTTAATCTTTTCATTTAAATTAACAAATTTGAAACACAAGTAAGTCAATATTCAGCATTTATTTATCTACATATTTTCTTCTTATTTAAATGCCACACGTCAGCCAATTCATTATTATATTCATCACAACAAAAAAATTACATGCATTTATTCATGTTTGCCTGTATTCTATAAGAAAACATTTTTTACATAAAATATAGCACTTCGTTTATTTCATTTAAATTTATTCATGAATTTAAATCAACAGTGTAACAACTTTAATATGGACTTAATTATCT
Organism: Lepidotrigona ventralis hoosana; assembly: GCA_002806875.1. Lineage (NCBI taxonomy): Eukaryota > Metazoa > Arthropoda > Insecta > Hymenoptera > Apidae > Lepidotrigona > Lepidotrigona ventralis. The sequence goes on from NIPQ01090205.1 coordinate 28,723, forward strand.
CTCTTAAAGATAATTATATTTAAATAGCTCACTAATGCCAAGTACTACTATACTTATAAAATTAAATAGTCACGCGATTAATTGAGTGAATAATAATAATTGATTGTAAACAAGAAAATCTGTTCGTTACATCATACTAACCGCGTCCCAGAAAGTGAGAAACTTGAATTTCCCGCCGTAGCCGTTGTGTACTTTGAGTACATTCGGAGGAACTATAGTGTACATGTAATCATAATACACAGAGAATGCGAATTGCACACAGGAGATCACGTGAAATCCAATCAGTAGACCGTCTCGCATCTTGCAAGTATTTCACATACAATATTTTTGTAGTCTGAAATGTTTTGATAAATTTCCATGATGGCGATTATATTCGACCAATCAGACAGGAACGAATTGATAAAAAAAAAAAATTATCTTTTCTATACGTTCACTCTTTTAATAAATGTTTCTTAATATCGCGTAAAAGTCGTGTAAAAGTTGATTGATGGATCCTCTGTTTTTATAGTGAGACTTTTGCATTTAAAATTGAAACAGTATATTATACGTAATTAATTACCTTCTGTTCTCAATATTAATGTTTTATTCATTCAACAAAATAATTCATGAAAATTCCAGTGCATAAAATGCAAAGAAAAAGAATACTATCTTTTTCTTTGCATAAAATATTGACTAAATTATGTTAACGAGAAATGCATATCTCCTTCGTATATGCATTTCCTTATAGTTATGAAGTCGATTAGAGAAAGAAACTGTTATATTGTGTTCAGAAATTATGTAAGGAAATTTACTCTCGAATTACGTAAATAGCACGTAAGAAAGTTGCATTACAAGAGTCTGTAATGTTGCAGTAGAAATTTTATCTAAGTATACGGTGCTTCCACAACGACATAAATTATTTATTCATATATTTATACATATAAATTATTTATGAGATTTATTTATTTTACAAGGTCAGATTTACATTATTTAAATCAATGTAATTCTGAGAACAATTTTCATAGAAAACGTTTTTCATGTATCTATGTACGCGTGTTTTTTTTTCCTCAAACGATTCTCTTCTGCTAAAAAATAATCACGTGTAAAAATAATATTTCAATATAAAAAGAAATTTTTTATAAAAAAAAAAAAAAAAAAAAAAAAATAAATNTGATAGTCATTGGCATTTACTTTGCTTTCCACGCCACTTCCAACCACCACTCCATATAGTAAACATTAACCAACGCACGAATTGTTGTTCATAATTGTAAAAAAAAAGAAAAGAAAAGAGTAGATAGCTAATAAAGTAATTACATAAGAATAGATTAAAGATTGACTTCTTTAAAAAAAAAGTTGATAACTGAAGAACAAATTTTCACGAAATGAACTTTTGTTAAATATTTTCAAATTAGTTTTTTACTGATAATATTTTTAACTAGAATTTGACAAATTTTTTTTAAACATTCACATTTGGAATGAAAATGACGTTAATAGTATCTTTGTTTTATAAATTTACAATATGAACGTATAGGAATGTAATAATCCCTATACGTTATTCAAATAAATTTATTATGTCATTTGAAGTTTAAAATCCAAAATTATTTCGATTTTTTTATACTCTTCAAATATCGTTGAATATAATTGTTCTCAATTTCTTTCTTTATAGTTAAAATTTTTAATTACAATAAATTTTTAGTAGGATATGAAAAGTAAGATAATAAAGTATAAGAGAATAAGTCAGTACCCTCATTCTACAATTCTCTTTGAATACAATGCAACGTGATAAATTAAATTTGATTAAGTCATTCACGTTGACAGGAAAAAATTATAGCCAATGAAATTCATTTTGTTGAACAGTAACCTTTCAGATAGATATTAATAAATTTAAGAAAAAAGAGGATCGGTCCTAACTGATTTTAACGTTCAGATGAATCATTGTGAAAAATGAAAATAATCAGTCTCGAATGCACGTGTGCAAGTGATTAATATGGAACTACTCAATTGTTAAAACTCATGATCTTACAGTATCACAGTTAAATTTCCGTTTATGTAGTGCCGATGAATCAAAGTAGTTTGATCAGTGCTACGATATCTTATTATTATCGTATTTTTTTAAATATTCGAACAATTTCTCGTGATTACACGGCTTCTCTCGGTCACATGTACAGACAGCACTAATAGTATCGACCGCGCCGACGATCTGCAACGTACTGACTACTGACGAATAGACGAAAATACACTGTGAGAAAGAGAAAAATAATTCACTATGTGCCTGAAGCTTCGTCCGGAGAGAGTAAGATAACCACAGGTCAAGAACCACCAGAGACTGAACAAAAAACGGATGTGCACACAGAAAGAATTTACAGAAAGAATAAAAATAAAAAGGAAATACAAGCGAGAAGAAAAATTTGCTACAGTGTATGTAGCAGAATATAGAGCATCTGCCACTGCACACTGTATCTGCTACCAACAGAGTTAACACACTGTCAAATTTGCTTATGGAAATAGTATAAGTTTTTATTTTATTTTTCTTAATCGTCAAAATGTGCATTGATCTTACAAATATGAAATGCATGCAGTAGAAATAGGACATAAACAAAGACATAGAGATTCATACACGACATAGAGATTCATCAGAAGACAGAGATAAAGTGCAGTTGATGCTCTTCTGCGCAGACGGAATGCGCGTAATAAATTTTTGCGGTCGAAGATTGCTTTCAGACTTATCTGAAAAATTTGAATATTCTTTTTTTTTTCAAACTTTATATAACAATATAAATTTCAGTTTCATTGAGAAATTTTGAATTACTATCTGGATTTTATTTTTTAATTTTTCTGGTACTTTCCAATTGAAAGTTCAAATTCATTTCGTTAAGATGTATTACGTATTTATTTGGTAATAAGTAAAAAAATTGAATCCCAAGACTAGACAGGAATGATTATCACAACACGTTACGTGGTTTTCTATTTCCTAGTACATATTATTGACGATTATATCATACACATGCTCAGTGATACTCTGCTGTACGTACTAAATTAAAACTTGTTAAAAGTTTCTATTTAAGGAAGAGAAAAATTACCAGAAGTATTATAATAGTGTAAATCATATACATTTTATGTCTTGGTCACAATTCGTTGATCAGATGTACAGATGGTTAAAAAAAAAATGTTTAGAAGATACAAAGGATAAAAAATAAAAAAAAAAAACTAATAGATTATTAGAAGATAAACATTCTAATAAACATGAAAAATATTTTTAAAAAGTTATGAGCAATTTTCAGCTGAAATGTTTTACTTGCTTCAGGCAATCAATCATAATATGTAAATAATTGAGTATTTTGCTATTTCTTTTTCTTGATGTTTATAAATTTTCCACACATCTCCCTTCCATTTCCACACAAGTTTCCACTAGAACTTTTTTTTTTATCGGCCATTGAAATTCTAAATTCTAAACCCTTCTTTTTAACATTTTGTAGGTATGTTTGTTGACCTCGTTAAATAATAAAATACAAGTGCTTATTTTTATCGATTATATCTAATCGATAAGCAAATTTAGACGTCAAAAAGTTGAACAATTTATACGAATGGACATGTATACATGGCAATCATACTACGTATACAACAATGTATAACTGCATTTTGTAATAATTTGTAAAATATTGTTACAATTCCGCAAATGAATTAACATTATTTACTTTTTCATCACCAATATTTTTCATTTGTAAGATATTCATTAAATTGCAACTTTGTTCGATTAAGAGAACTGTGTTTCGAAAACAATGAGTATTACGAGAAGTTTGTCAAATAAACGTCAAGAAAGCATGTATTTTAGCATAACAGATCAGTGACTATGCATGAATTATGACTGTGGTATTAGAGGCATACGAGCCTGTGTTATGGCGCTTAAGTTTTAACATGGTGCCATCTATTGACGTTTCCACAATGTTGTAAATAAAAAAATGTGCAACGCGATACGTCTCACAATATTTATTCAGCTGACAGAACTAATATATTTATATCAACACGTTGACACGAACGTTAATATAAATTTATTAAATCCAAATATATTGCTCTAATCAACAAATTGTTTTTGAGTGAATAATATATAAGAATTTTTACTTAAACGTTATTTTTTAAACTTTTGTTGTTGCAATATTCTTTTTCGCTTCAAAACATTTGAACCAATATCTATGATTTACATCTCTTAAATACCATGGGAAATACACACACACACACACACATTTTAGGTTAAAAATCTTGGTATTTAATTAACAGAAAATATATTATATTATCCGAATATAAAATAATTATTTTATATTCTTTGATACAACTATTTTTTGTAATGCAGTATCTTTTATAATTTACATTTATTATAATTATTTAATAAATATTGTTATGATTTAATAAATAAACATTTGTACCCTACAAACCATAAAACAAAGGAAATGATAAAGAATGAAACATAATGATAAATAATGATGAATGAAAGAATAAAATGGTTTTAAAGAAATACGATTTTATTAATAAAAAATGCAACTTACCACGTTCCATATTGTCAAGAACTTAAGTGCTCCTGGATCAAAGTCACTAATTGGAATCTTCTTGCTAAGCAAAGGTATTTTTATCAAACATCCCTCGTATAACGTGTATATGTACATCAGAAATGATGAGATATGGTGTAATCGACTTAATGTGTACATTTTATTAAAATTCTGAAAAAAGAAAATAAAATAATTCGTTATATTGACTTTTTTTTAAAGGAAAGTGAACTTTTTATGAGATTTCACTTTTGTGAAATTGATTCGTAGCGATAGGTTAGGTTCAATTGACAATTGACAAACTGATTGTGTTTTGGCTAAATTTATACGTAAGAATCTTTTTTATTTTTATTCGATTAGTTTTTTACACAATATTTTTACATTTACGAAAAAATAGAATAGTATTAGTGTAGTAATGATGACTTTAAATAAGAATAATTATTAAATAAAAAAAAATAAAGATAGAAATAATAATTTGAAATGATATCGAAATGACCTGAATTATGATTAGATTAAATTATAAAAATAAAAATAAAACTAAATACAATTTTCATTTTACAATTTCAATAATTATATTATACATGAAATTTTATTTTCGTTGTCATTAATATATAAACATTGTCTAATTAAAATCATCATTAAATACAACTAATATTTAATGAATCACTTTAAAAACTTAAGAAAATTTAATTTTATAAACATAAATCACTTATAATTTTATAAACATAAATCACCGTGAAATGAAAAATGCAAGATCGATTTACTTTGAATCATGATTGTTTTTTTAGATTATAAAATAATCTTTCATGACAGATAAAAAAAGAAAAATTTTTAATAAATAATAAATGTTGATGTTGATAACAATTATATACGATTATTTCTATTACAAAATTCTCAAAATGTACGCGATATATGTCAAGATGATAAGATAAAATGAAAAATTTTTGGTAAAAATTATACAAAAAACAAAAATTGATACTATCAAAGGATTAAATAAACTAAAAGTAGCTTGATAATTTTATTGATGATTTTTATCTGGTTTAACAAAACAAAAGAAGCTAAAAACAAAAAAAAAGCGTATGTTATTTTGATACACGTGTTAAGTTTGGATCAAATGTGTTAAATTGTACACATTTTGCATCGTCTGTTTCAATTGCATCACTAATATTATAATTACGTACTGATATAATATAATATGTTACATTTGTCGACCTTGTTCATCAAAAACAATAAATTAAAGGAAATAATGTTTGCGTATAATTATTTCTATTATTAATTAATAAATTATATCAATCATTTTATTCGGTTTTATGTTTAGGAAATGATTAGGAAATCTAGGTTTTTGTAAGAACGATAATAAAATTCACAAAATGTATAGACGAACATGAATATATTATATGTAAATTGTAAGAAGATAAAATATCTTTCGCATATAAATAATACATATCCATAGATAAAGACCAAACAATCTACATATTACAAATAATCTATTTTTACTATAATCTACATATATCAAATAAATATTTTTAAATAATTATGCTAGATACGATTTCCCCGAAAACTTGATTATTGGCTTTATTATTACTAATACTAATTGTTTAAATTTTAAATTAGTTGTTTTATAATTACACATATAAAATACTTGATTTGACCAATATAATTTAACGATCATATGTAATTTGATTATTTGGAATTAAAATAGTTATAATACATTAAAAACAATTAACATTGGAGCATAGTAATAATATTCTTTTACATTTATATGTAATAATAAAATTTATTATTCTCGAAGAAACTCATAACAGTTTTGCTTTTTATTGGTTTTATTTTAATGAATAAAATAGAATATTTATTCGATAATTAATGAGAATATTCATTTGATAATTAAAGAATATTTATTCGAAAATTAATCATCAGGTTAATGAATGAACAAACAGAGAGATTTCAAAATCAAAAGAAGTAAATGAATGGAAATTATTTCACTAGAATGGCACAATGTACCGTTATATCAATGCATCGCATTTCTGTAAATTAGAAACTAGAAATACACATTTGTCAACTACATTTTCGAATGAAATTCATTTTTTGCAAATCACTTACGCCGAAACGCTAGCTTTTTGTTCTTGCAGAATATTTTAACTAAATCGTATATAATTTTCCAAGTGATCGAAGATAACAAAGTTTTAATGATAGAAAGAATAATTGGAAAGCTTTTTGAAAAAAGAACTTTAATATATAAGATTGTTTATATAAGATTAGCTGTTTTCGAAGAATTTTTCAATTAAATAAGAAAGAAAAATTTGTTTAAAAAATAATCTCATTTGCAATTATTCATCTGAGAGTATGCTACTCGTCTAAAAAATGATTTTAATTTCCAATAAAATCGATCAATTTCTCTTCGTTCTCGAAACCCGATCGTGTTTATCGTGAACGCAGGTTGCTTTTCTTAGAATGAAGTTGTAATTGATTCTTTAAATAACGTGCTTCGATCTACTTCTTTTTTTTTAGAGGGCCCGGTTTCTTTTATTCGTTCAAAATAAAAGTAAAATAAAATTGTCCGATTGTGTAAAAAATTAGATTTTAATATTATTATCTATTAACCTCACTCATTTGTTACTTCTAATTTACTTTTTTATCTTAGAACAGCGTTGTTCTCTGTCCCTACACTTTTGTTAAAACAAATCGACACTTATCTGTAATTGTTGTTAGACTTACCTCGGTAATTGCACAGAGTCAGAGGATTTAATGAATATGTAAAATTATCTCTATCAATGGAACTAGAGAACCAGAAGTAGGCTCGCGGATAATCGATGTAGGTCGAATGTATATGCAACGAAATTACTGATAAGTCACTGATAAGTCGTGAATTTGTACAAAATGTGTACACTAACTTCGACGCCAGGAAGCCAGTTACAGACTGACAGTCAACTTTCAGCTACTATACTGAACGAGCAACGATAAATATTCAAGGCAAGCTGAATCAGATGAATCTGATTCGTTGTCGTTGGATTTAAAACGTTGGGTAGGGATTTCTTTTATTTTATGTAGAAACACGGGAATTAACAGTAGAAATGTCTGATACCGTGGCGCTAGTATCGCCAAAATGTTCGAATTCATTCAATGAACTGATAATAATTTCAATTCGATTCTACGAATCCGTCGAATTTATTTAAAAATAAATCGCATATATTTAAAAAGAGAGTTACAACTTTGACATTGGAGTTTCAATAATGAATGTTTGATAAACGTTTCTGTTTACTGTTTGTTAAGTCTAGAGGGCCAATTTAAATGATTTTAAGTTATCGCACATTTTTTAAACGTAATCTTGCTGTAACAGGAAATTCATACTATATATAAATATTTGATATCGTAAACTGAGCGCAAGGAAAAAAGGAAAGATTTTGTGACTCTTGAAGCTTAGATAACAACAGCAACTTGTACTATAATAACAATTATATAACAGATAAATTAGTGCTTACGTATCAATGTACAATTGTATGTATGTCATATTTCATATTTCTTCAAATCCTTACTAGTGACCTCATACGGCAGTTATATCAACTAATTTTTCCGTCATGCTAATCATCTGATTCGTTTTATAAAAAGAATTTATCACCCAACCGTACGAAAGAATGGAATTTTTCAATTTGTTAAAATTTGTTAAAAAATTACAACCACTAAAAAACTGGAAAAATATACTCGGATGATATGATATTATTTATATCGTCAAAGATTCGATCAAGCCGTTTTTTAACATTTTCAACGAAAATTTGATAAATTACAATTTTATAAAATATCATCAAGTAAAAAACACAGTACAGCTGTATCGTTAGCAGAATTTTCATTTAGAATTAAAGAATGTTCCTGCTAGTAACGGCGAACACCGTAGAGGTCTCACGAACGAATCGGTTAACTGGCAGTTTCGAACAAACAGTTTCGCGCCGAAGGTACTGTTGTTCACCTGGTCTATTCCAGAAGCATTATTCTTTGTGCCTCGCAGTTTCGAAGGATCATCAACATGTGCAGCTGCGTGTGAACGACAAGAGACGTTTTGTTTTTTTTCGCTCGTTTGGTGCAGCAGCTAAGTTCAGTGTGTCAGTTGCGGTCACGGCTATTCGATACGAAACCAAACTGTTGACGTACCACAAACTGGTAACTATGTACATGTATTTATTATGCTCCATAGAAGCAGGAAATACTACACCATTTCTTATATACCTCGTTTTCTGTCACTGTTACGGTTCGTCAAATCTTTAACATTGTTTAACCTGTCTGCAGGCAATTCTTTTCATTTAATTTGTTTCACGTCGTACGAAGCAACACAAAGAAAGATGAATACTACAATATATTATATACTTTTTTTGCGGAAGAAAAACTTCGCGATAATTAGTAAGTTTCGGTTGTTATGCAATACGTAATAATGTAGCTTTTCGTACTTATAATCAGTCTGCCTTTACGAGAAGGAAAAACGTAACGCGCAAAGGTAATTACATTGCACTTTCTTTTTCAATTGTAACGTATCGAACTAAATACGTATATTGAACGAAAATTTTATCGATAGCTCGCTGCATTTCACGTTAATGAATAGCAGCTAGTTCAAAGGTAAAGATTGTACGATTGAACGAAACTGGGTTTGATAGATTTTTATTCACTTGCCAAGAATAAGATTTGAATTGCTTTTAAGGGTAAAATATTGTTGACTGTTCGAATGTATGGATTGAGCCTTTTTCACAACTTCTGTCTGTTGCGATTCACAAGTCAGAGGATAAATGAGACCCAGTGTGATCATAAAATTCCCCAAGAAATAGTTTTCCCAAATTCTCGGTATCACAAGTTGGAAGAATCGTTGCCAGGTAACAATTTTCGAGACAATCGGATTCATCGGTTATTCGTAGGCTCTTTTGTTTCCATTTATTATTTCTACCTGTTTAGTAATGGCCGTTGCAATAAAGAAACTTACCGAGCTTTGGAATTTAGGTAGTTAGATATGACTACAACAAAAGAAGTATAGAAATGTAGAAATACGATTACGGGAAATTTACCTGGCGTAAAGGAAATGATAATAACTGTAACTCCTTTCAATCTGTAACAGGAATGAAAAACTCATCAATGTATTTGCACTTGCGATAAACGTGTTCATTCGGATGCTGAACTACAAAGCGTTTCTCACTCGTGAAAAATGAATATTCTGCGAAGTATTTGTTGAGAACATTTGAATAATTCGTCGGACGAAAGCTGGAAATCGAAGCACTGAAATCGGATTGCATTGAGATTGCATCAGAACGTCGAGAAAATGGGTTGCGGCTACAACCTCAAAAGAAACCGGTAACTTCTGTCTTTTTCTCTGTTACGCTTCCATTATGTTGCGTAATATATATGGCAGCGTTATTCGAACAGATCTGTTTTTTGTGCCTCGAGCGCACGACGAAAGACTGCACTGCAAAAAAAAAAAAAAAAATCGGTAATTTATACGTGTTGTAATTTGAAAATTGTTTAATAAACGCATCGCAATCAGATTTCGCAATGATCCATACGAGGTTATTTATGCATAATTCACGATTACGCAGTTTCAATTTACATTATATTTCAATATATATTCAGTTCGTATTTCAGTTATTAAAATTCAAGCCGGTGATATTTTTTTAGAGATTCAAAGCAAAGTGATAGTTGACTGCTACTTTTACAAGTCGAACATGGTTATTTTGCATTCAACATTGATCGTATGAGGAAGATTTATTTACGACATTATACTTTGATACAAACTGCTGCGTATACTTAGGCGAGTTTGAAGTTGAATGCCATTAGGAACCTCTTCAGTGAGTTAATCGTTTCATTGAACTCAATTGGACCTGCCAGTAATATGACTGAAGGATCATTAAACTCCATTATTGCAACACTTTTTCATTATTATTAGAACATGCTGTATAAAATTTCTGTTATCCCATATGCTACTCTAATTTCCATTCGGAATTCTAATTTTGAAAATATTTGAAATAATCAAATAATATTTGAAATAATTAAATAATCAAAATGTTTGAAATAATGAAATAATCAAAATGTTTGAAATAATAATCAAAATGTTTGAAATCAAAATTAGTCTCAAGTACAATTTTCAAATCAAATAATGTTTGAAATCAAATAATGTTTGAAATAATGAAATAATCAAAATGTTTGAAATAATAATCAAAATGTTTGAAATCAAAATTAGTCTCGAGTACAATTTTTTGAAAATTAGGAAGCTGCTATGTTAAACTCCATTGAACAATTTGAAAACACTATAATTACAATTTTCTATGTAATATCTAACTGCTATTCTATTTTAATTGTTACTCATCTTTCTCATCTATCTCTTTGTAGGGTTTGAAAATTCACATTGCAAGCAGTTAAGCAGTTAATTGGAAATGAAGATTATACAGCGAATACTGTAATACAATTTTGACCGTAAGTTAAACGGTGTTTAATCTAAAGCGTGATATCGCTTGTCAGATTCTTGTCCTTGACGGAATCGATCGATGGAAGAATTGAATGGTTTCGCGCCATAAAACAAGATACATACAGTGGCTTTTTAATTATCCAGACGTTCGTTTCGAGAGGACGTTTCACGCTAAAGTCTTTCGTTTTCATACGAATGTCAATTGTGCATTGGTATGATGCCCGTAACAATCGTCCATCGTTCACATAGCCGTGAATGTTTACGAATCTGTTTGCAATTTCGCGCCTTTCGAACGTGACTCATCGCGATTCTTGCAGAAATTATAAGTACGAACAGTATGAATTCGTTTATTTTCTAAAATGATTGAAAATGTATTTTTCATAATCAAGGATTGTTGCGTAACGATCTCCACGTTGTTTAAAATGTAAAAATATTCAAAGAGGCTCGAGGTGATGGGGCAAATTCATGAAAACAACGCAAAACGATATTTTATATAATTGCATGACTCGACGGAATATTATTAAACTGAGCCATGACCAATAATTATGCGGCAATATTTTTATAAATCTGTTTCTCTTCCTTCCGAAGTAAAACATTCGTTACTCTCGAAATCTTTGTTCTTCGTTGACAGTGAAGATACTTGAAGCAATTTTTTCTCAATAGTACACGTGATGAAGATCATTCATGGAATATAAACCATAGCCAAACTCATGACATCGTGTCTGATCTAGTCCGTTAAACTTTGCCGGACAAGTTTGTTATAGGCGTGGAATGTTCAACATCTGATGAATCGCATGACAGATTTTTCTTCGGCAATAAATCACAAGGCGAAATTATTCTTCAGTTAGCACTTCTTATGTTAAAAATAATTACCAAAGAAGGAAAGTAATTTGTCATTAATTTCAGAGCAGATTCATTGACCATTAGAACAATATATCACATTCATTTCTCGCTGACTGACATATCCACGCACAAAATTATGTAACATTTTCACCTGCGAGTGTTTCCTACATATTTTATTATTGGACGTTCGCATTTTTTGGAGAACAGTTTTACCTGATAGCGCAAGACGAACGATCGGGTGAGTCAGCGGTAGTAACCGGCTTCGTCCGTCTTTCTCTCTGTCTTTTTTACTCCCACCTTCGGTGATCGTTCTTTTCCTTCTGTGTCAATGTTTCGTCTCTTCCCCACGCGTTATACTTTTTCCTTTCTATCGCAGTTAGTTCTCTCGTCATCCCTTTCTAACCTCACCACCACCCTCCCTTCTTCCCGTTCAATTTCAATACTTCTCGGAATACCTGTTCTTTTCATATCCGTTCGCAATCAAGTTATTATTTTCATTCCTCTCTAATCTCTGAATGTCCTTATTCTTTACATTCTATTTCGTCGAAATAACGACGAATACTTTACCACTCTTTTCTGTCAGATACTTCTTCTATCAACGTAAATCAATTCAATTCGAATTTAGTTTTCCTTGTTTCTTTTTTTCCCCCTTTTTCTTTGTCAAACGTATTTGAATTACTTTGAATGTTATCTGAATTTTGCAATCTAAAACAGATAATCTAAATCGTTGCAACAAATTTGAAAAGTCCAGTAACTTCGAGGTTGGCTTGTCCAAATGTAAAGTTGGTGTATGTTGAAGGTACTGAAAAATACAACGTACGAGTTTTCAGGAAGCTCGAGTCACGGTTGTACCGATGCGTCTCAAGTCCGCCAGCGATTCGGTTTCCTTCTCCCTCTAGCGGCGCAAACGTCTCTCCTTGAGAGTCTCGTTTGCTCCTTTGTTTCCCAATACTCTCTAACACTTTCCAGCGAGTCGCACAGGCGACTTCATTGCGCGCCGTTCGCTCGTGACCGTTCGAGTAACAAGGCTGTTATTTACAAAGTTACTGACTGCATACAATTAACATTATCGGGCAAATTGATCGTGCAACAGTTCCGAAAATAGTTCCAGAACGAGGTGCTTCCTTCACATTTTTCGCAATTCGAAAATCACGCCGGAACTTCGTGTGACAGTGGACGAGCAGACAAGAAGCAAAGCAAGGAATAAATCGTGCGATCCGTCGTGCTAAAGTGTTTTGAAAATAACATTTTACGTAAGTTCATCGTGAAGATATAAGTCGCGCTATTGGATCAAACCGTGGGTTTACGTAAGCAGTCGTTCGTTTTTTCAAATACAAGTTTTCTTAAGTGACTGCAGATGCGCGTTTTACAAATTCAAGTGAGTTCTCTAGTAACGCAGATGTCACGTCAAGTAACTTGATAACGAGTTAAACGTGATCAGTGGCGACGATCGATATCACGATAATCATAATGAATTATGAACGATTTCCTTCGAATTTTCTCGATCTTCAATTTCAAAGTCTAAGTGTCGTGTTTTTAGTGATTTTTTCTACTTAATTGCTCTGCAATTACAGATTTACGCGTCTTGATTAAGAGGATTATATTTAGATTCCGAGTAACAAGTTCGTCCTGTTGGGTGCAATTATTTCTTTCCTGTCGATAAAAAGGAACACTGAAGACAGAAAATTATCCTTAATAGTGTTGACACGGGCGTGATTATTCTCCGACATATGTCCAACTCGCATCATGAAGCATTAAGTTATATCATTTTCAACTTCAATTTTATTCTATACTTTATATAATATTTGAAATTATAAAAATGTAATATGTACTTATTATTTACCAGATGTGAAACAGATCTGAAAAAATTACACGACTCGACGAGCTATTCAAATCTCTTCCTTCGCGTTTCAATTAAAGCACGCGTTTCTTTCGGAATTTCTACACCGAGATTATAGATTCACAATCGTGATATCGAGTGATATCTGCGTTGCAAAATGTAACCCGAGGTCATTAATTACTCGCGTAAGATTTTACGGGGTTCTTGAGATCAAAAGTCTCGATAAGCAGTTGCTGCAAACAAAACCGGTCGCGGTTCCCCCTGCAAGATGTGTTGCCCCTCAGCGGTGTTTCACCTAGAAATGACTCATTTCTGTCTAGTCTTTTTGTTTCATCTTTTATTAATTACGGTCTTGAATAATCGAGGTAATGATGTTCTTCACACACAACGTCTGCTAGACACAATAGAGATCTATATACAATTCTTCAAAACAGCAGTTAAATAGATTTTCGACTGTTGCTTGTATTTCAACCAAGCGAGATCGTCGCTTAAGCAATGTTTTTACACGTGCGAGTTGCATATCGGCTAATCTAACGTTTACATTAATCGATCGTTTTTGTACATATACAACACACTTTGAAGATAAGTTTCGTTTGCATAAGATGTCTCATCTACTTTCAGGGAGTGTCCCGTTTCAACCGTGTTCCATATTTGCAGTACGTTGTTTCACGCACATACGTTCTCCAAGTATCTCATATCTGAAGGTGTATATACAGTCGCGTTGACTGTAAATGTTAATTCATTGATAAGATTCGCGAAAATTTTTCAAATATACACGTATAGAATGACAGCTAAACAAATATACGTGGATTTAACGTACGTTAAATAGAAGGATTCCCCGATTTTTACCCGATGGTATTCGATTGTTTCAGATCTCGTGGCAAGGCGGAAAAAAGGGTACGCAACAAGATGTCTGAATATTGCGAGTACATGTGGGACTCGACAAGGCGGCCCAGGAGTACCTCACTTGCACGCAGTATTTACGAGGAGGGGGGCAAATTGGACAAACGTGACAAGAAACTGGCCATTAATACCGTTCGAGCGATACTGCGAGGAATGCCGGCTGTAGGTGAGGAGGGTTCCATTTTTGCAAACGCTGGAATAATTCATTTGAACATTTTAGCAAATTGAAGGTGCAAGGACATATTGTTTTCTGTATTTACCTGTCGACGCAAAGCTTTCTTTCAACAATGGAAAAATGGCATTCTAGGGAAAGTCTACCTTCACCTTTTTGTCCAGAAGAATTTTAACAATACGGGGTCGCTTTATATCCCATTATTATTCCATTAGTGGAAAAGATTAAAAGTGTTAATGTGCTACGGAACATTTCACAATATCCTTTCTAATCTCGTACGTCAATAGTAACNAAAGGTCCTCCCGGAGCTCTCCGCACGTTCGGAGAGCTCCGGGACCTTTTATACACTCTCCTCTGCTGTTGTCCTAAAGGACAATGTGTTTTTGTTTTTTTTTTTCGCCCAAATAAGGGCCTTGAGACCCTCAAATTAAGAGTCTGATGCTTTACCGACTGAGCTATCCCAACCTAAAATTTGCCTTACCAATTTATGTGTGTTCCATCCTTGTCTCTCCTTTCATACTACACAAGATAGTTCATTACTTAACGATTGCCATCAAGACATAATATTCGCATCAGTACATTTTATTCAGCCGAGGGGTCCCGTTAGATTCGCCTCTTATGTTAGACTAATTCGTTTTCCACGCATCGATCCTCCAATTTCCGGCGTAGTGTCCACGTTCGACCGTCCGGCTTCCTGCCGGTTGCGTCGTCTTCTTTTTTCTTTTTTTATTTTCTTTTTCTTCCGCGCGAAGCATTACAATGACTCGTTCGTGTTTGCTCGTAGACATGAAGCACTGCACGGACGAATATATTACGCGTTTCCTGCTGGCCCGGAAATATCGCACGGAGCAAGCTGCCGCACTGATAGTCGCTTATCAGGCGCAAGTAGCACATCGACAGGATATCTTCGGCAATCTAACAGCGAGAGATCCAGCCTTGCAGCGCGCGCTACGCGCCGGAATACCGGGTGTACTTCCTGCGCGCGACAGGTATTTAAATGTTTTGAGATTTAAATTCGCTTCCGGTCTACTTGATAAAAATCTCCGTCTCTCTTTACTCGAGAGTTTATATTATACGTTAGATTAGCAGGATATCGTGCAAGAATATTGATAACTCGCCATGAGTTTCGAAATTTCGTATTACGTGTTAATAATGACACGAATTTTCAGAAAAGGAAGATGCGTGCTCGTCATTTTAGCTTCGCAATGGGATCCAATAGCTGTTCCAGCATTGTCAGTTCAACGAGCCCTGTTTTTGGTACTGGAAATTCTCATACAAGACCCAAGGAATCAGGTACGATTCACGTACGCATGCATTCACACGTTTAGTCCGCCNTGTTTTTTTTTTTTTTTTTTTTTTTTTTTTTTTTTTCTTTTAGCAATCCGGTTTCGTGGCAGTGGTGGATTGGAGCGGATTCTCTTTACGACAAGGCGGTGCCTTGGGCGCAACGGCACTGCGAAACCTAATAGCTGCTCTGCGAGGACGATTTCCGGCTAGATTTAAAGCTATACACTTCCTGTCGGCGCCGCTTTATGTTCAGGCCACGTTGGCCCTTGTGAAACCTTTTTTGGACGAAAAGACTCGAAACAAGGTGAGAGAAGCAATCGAAGGACAAACTATTAAACAGTAGAAAGGAATGAAATAATATGCACAGTGATAATAATACTAATCGATTAAAGATATTAACGAATAACTTTGATTAAAGTGTCATATTAAGATATGATCAATTGCTGTATTTCTAAGCGTGTATGTGTATGATCGCACCGTGCTGAAATTGAAGCACTTTTGCATACAAGTTTTAGATACGGGAAATTAAATATTGACCAGAAGATAATTCGAGATAGCATAAAAAACTCTAGACTCGCGATGTTTGCATAGACTGTGAATAGCCGATTTCGTTGCACGAGTTCCCTTTTGATCTCAAAGATTCTCGACAAAAAGGTTGACTTTTCATGGAATTTGTGATGTAAATTAACATACCTCCAACGTTTTCAGATTTACTTACATGGGAATAACTTGAGCACTCTGCACGAACACTTACCTACTGACATTTTGCCAGCGGAACTAGGTGGCACGGGGCCAGCTTTTAACCCAGGACTATGGGCCGAACCAGTTATTCATTCAGCGATGAAGGAAGCTGAACTGGCTGCGATAAAAAAGGAGAAGGAGCAAGCTGAGAACGTGGACCAGTCTTGCGACAAGAAGTTCGAATTCAAAGGCACGGAGAATCACAAGAGAAACGAGGGGACAGACTCCGTGAAGTCGGGCAACGGCGTAAACAAAGAAAACGGGAGGCGATTTTTCAATCCTTTTGGTAATTCTACGAGAAATCAGCCCTCAAAGAAACCTGGAGGAACGAACGTAGAACTAGATCTAATTAATCATAATGGACATGCAGAAAAGAAAGAAGATAGAAGAGATGATAGAAGAATGATGAATGAAGAGAGAGATGAAGACTCTTGTTGCAGAAGTAGAGACAAAAGGTTGAATAATGGCAACACCGATTATTTTGATAATAAAAACGAACAATACAAAGACTTGCATGACAATTTATTAGAATCTCAGACAAAAAGACGCTCAAACGAGTATGAAATCTCAAATAGGCCAGACAGCGACGACAGTAAAGATAATTCGTTAGATAACAAGTCGGAAAATGCGCTAATTGATACAAGGAAGATCGAAACTCCCTCAGAAGAAACAAATCTCATAACGTAATATTAGTCTTGTCGACTTTTTAGGTTAAAACAAATTAACGCGACTCTTCCGTGAGAAATCTTTGACTTTTTAAATATAATTAAATCAAACGTCGTCGCTAGGTTTACGATCAGTGAAATATAGTAGGTAGAATCTGTGTATTCTTTGTGGATTTTAAGAGATATATTGTGATACGATATATGTCGTTATTTAAGTATTTAAATATTAATGAGGCTTTTGTTTTTTCTTATGTAGGTTTTGTTTCAACTAGATTATTTCATTTTTTTTTATTTTATTTTTAGTACTTTTTATCATATAAAAAAAAAATGAATTTATTATCGCCAGAAATTTTCAACATTCTTTTTGATTATATTTATACATTCCTACTACTGTTCGTTGCGAAAGTGAAATGAACATTGCACGAACATTCTTTATGTTCCTTTTTCTATCGTATGTGAAAAACATATAGTTTATAACTTGCAACGAGTACTTATACTATGACCTTGAATTTAACTTATAATTACAAAAATTCATGAATGTTTTTATAGGCTACATTTTTCATCGTTTTTCTCGAAACTGTGAGCATATTTTTACATATACGAAATTATCACTCATATTTTCACTCATATTTTTTAAAAACGTACAACATATTAGAATTGTAAATATGTATTAAATTATTTATTGATATCAAATGTACCATGAAATCAAAGATCTCTCATTCGTATTCGAAGAAAGCGTACTTAGAACTGTAAGTGTGACAGAAGTTGCGTCATAGATATTTTTTTTTAATTCTATCAATTGTATTTTTTAAATAAAACAATATTTTAATATCCGAATCCTTTCTGTGTTTATTTTATATTACAATACATTCGCTATGTTCCTTTGTACAAATGTACAATCTTCTTATAAAGTAAGTCAACAAAATTAATTGACTGAAAAATAAATTAAAAAAAAAGAAACTTTTACTTCTGTCAAAATCATTGGTAAAAGAGAAAATTGTGATAGAATAATAGGGAAGAAATAAATATTTATTTCTTTAGTATATAAAATATATATGTATACGATATATTAACATCAATACACAGTATAAACATAAAATTTTCAATACCTTTTATCACATTACCAAAAGCACTCTACTACCATGTAATTTGTTTTTCTCTTTCTATCGTTCATACACACATTTTCTCCTCCTCTCTCTCCCTCTCTCTTGATTCGTATGAAAATAGAAAATCCTTTATAGAGATCTATGATGAGGTATATAAAAACGGTAATCAAATACAGTGTAGTAGTTTACTTATGTACAAATGTTATTACTTCTTTCAACAAGATTTTTGTTAGAAAAATGAATTCTTTAACATCAATTTATATATATATATATGTATATATATAAATATAAATATACATACGTTTCATATACATATGTATATACACACACATATGTGTATATATCGATACGCAAAATTTCGCATATTTTTCGACGAAATAATTTATAATTGATTATACAAATCAATGCGACAATTTTAATGTTTGTTACATAACGTATACTTGTAAGAATCATTAGTTCCTTTTCAATTTTCTTCGAAATGTTCAAAAGATCTGCTTTTTGAATAAATGTTTGTACTTTACTTTAAGATTCGCTAGTATAAATTAGTTCTCGAAAAATAACATGATGACAGATTGTGTCGTAAAAAGAGATTAAATTTATGCATTGGATTAGATTATTGTCTAAGAGACAGCTATCGTATCAAGCTATAATCACAGGAGGTACCCAACCTCCGAAACCACGCTCCAGTTCTTCAGCAACGGCTATTGTTAAACGATCTTGATGTAGGCCACTAACAACCTATAACACATAGAAATTATCAAACTACTCATCAGCAAAATTCTCATTTCCCCGTTTTAATTTTATTAATATTGATGCACAAGGTTTATACCTGTATACCAATAGGGAGTCCTTGTTTGTTCAAACCTAAGGGGCACGCAGTAGCAGGCAAGCCCAAAACATTAATAATACCAGTGTATGAAAAGTTGAATGGTTTAATCAGCGGTTCATGGTGCATTGGTGCTGCAGTTGGATGCGTTGGATATAGAAACACACCATCTTCGCCCAAGATGTCCTATTAAAAGAAAATCAATTAGAAGTGTATACTACGTACAAATATGAACAATGTATTAGTTTAGGAAAAAGAAAAAGTTTGGATATCTCTGGATACATGCTTGAACTTCAGTCACTCGTTTTTCGTCAACGAGTGAACACAACTACAATATGAAAAGTATTTACAAAAACAGTAACAGAGTTCTTTCACTATATGGATGGGAAAAAAGTTTCATTCTGCATGCAGAGCAATATTGTTTTTACTACTTATTAAAAGTAACTCGTGATACCGTGAAAGACAAACTGACTAGCATAGTCTGACCAGTTTGCACGAGAAAGAAATCACGTCCATTTTAATAAAGAGTATTGTTCCGCAATGCAATAGTAAGAAAAGAGGACGAAGAAGGTAGGAGCCAATTCCAATCCTGATGGGTTACATTACAGGCACTTATCAATGTATAATATTGCATCGGCAGTTCATAAAAGTTAAAAAATTACTGATATAATTTACAAACACGAATAGTTCACTACGAGGTTCTTACCTGAAATTCTCGACAAAGGTCTTTACTCTCTTGTATGAATTTCGTGTGCTTGTCGCTTCCGTGCTTCATAATGAATTTTTCGAATATGGCAGTAAGAAGGGATATCAACGTATGATTGCTCAAGAAGAACGTCCATTTTAAAAATTCCCACCATAAGTTTACATGACCAACTCTGTTCGATAATTCGTACCTGAAGTCTTTCTCGCCCTTACAGATCATATTAGCCATCCATAGAGTAATGCTCTTTTTCATTTTTCTTATGTTGAGTTTAGTCGCTTTGATTTTATGAGCTTTCTCCAGGTATCGAACTATCTTCCTCATGGCTTCTCTTATCTCTGGCTCAACTGCCGACGTCAGAAATTGACCACCGTCATCTTCCATATAATAAAACTAAATTGAAATAGATACTTGTCACATACTACGATCCATTCGTTATTTTTCATTCAAGCATACCGTTCCTACCTTAAGCTTGGAAATGTCTACTTTCTGATCCAAACGCAAAAGATCCGCGTTCTTGTGCGCAAGAATCTTCAAAGTAGGCAACAAGTCTTGCGCATATCTGCACATAGGGCCAATTGAGAGCAACCGGTCTTGGTCTTCGTTCTGTGCACTCGGATACTGACCGTCGTTCGAAACTACCCCGGTAGAAGGTTTGTGCCCGAATATTCCATTGAAATAGCTTGGTATACGAATCGAGCCGCCGATATCTGATCCTATCCCTAAGGGCGAGCCAGCTGCTGCTTGTATACAACCTTCACCGCCGGAAGAACCTCCGACAATGTGCCTCGTATTGTAAGGATTTTTTGTAGTTCCGTATAAACAATTGGACGTTTCCCACCACATGGCCAATTCCGACACGTTCGTCGTGGCCAGAGGAATAGCTCCCGCAGCCCTCATTAAACTAATCACTTCTGCATCACGTTCAGAAACAGTGTTCTTGCGAACAACTAAACCAGCTGTTTGTTTCATTTTTGCTACTCCAATGCAGTCCTGTGACAGAATACAGGGAGAGAGAGAGAAAGAGCTTAGACATTTTATATTAATATCTGAAACCATTGTATTATGTATTCTGTGAAATGAAGTTTACCTTTGTTGTGAAAGGCACTCCGAAAAAAGGTTTCTCTTTAGCTAATACTTGAGGAGACGGGGCATTCTCAGATTTCAAAAGTTCGTCACACATCTTAGCTTCTTTGAGAGCATCCTCAAAACGATCTTCCACTACACAATTTAGTATTGGTTGAATTTCCCTTATCCTATCTATGTATGACTGTACTACCTCTTCTGAAGTTAACTGTGAAATGTAATTGTCCGTTTATAGCAACTATGATTTAGAGTTATTTACAAGCAGATCTGGTTTGTGTCAGGATAGATAAAGATCAGATTTACCTGTTTATTTCGAATTTTCAGTGCTAAAGTAGTCGCGTTATGTAGAAGCGTTAGATCTTTTATAGGTGGTTGAGATTCTGCAGGTCCCTTTAGAAACGCGGTGAACATACATATCTTTCTGGCAATGAATTCAACTAGCCGGTGAATTGCATTCAATACTTGTCCTTTAGACTGCATCTTCCTTTGATCCTTGTGTTTGGTTGACATCTATTTAAGAAAGAGACAAATATTTTTACATTGTAAATAATACCGCGTAAAAAAGTGCAGCTGAAAGAAAATTTTTTTCAATTTTTAAATATAAAAAGTTTAAAATCATATATTGCATCATTTTAAAACTAATAGAATCCATTTTCATTTTTTGCTTGTAGCTTAGTTTTAAAAATTACGTTATATAATTTACGCTCGCGCTGGCTAGCCTACCCAAACTTTTTGTTAAAGAAGAATTTTATATAAAAAAGAAGCAGTGACTCTCAGTAAAACTGAGTGCTAGTATGACAATTTTGTGGATGGAGTTGGCATTTACGTTCGGCACAGGACGTGCTTGCTTCGAGGCCTATTAAAATATTTTTGTCGACGTTTTCATCAAATTTCCGGAGAGTTTAAAAAATATACTGTTACTATGAGAAGAACGGGGGAGA
The DNA here is from genome assembly GCA_002806875.1 of Lepidotrigona ventralis hoosana. Lineage (NCBI taxonomy): Eukaryota > Metazoa > Arthropoda > Insecta > Hymenoptera > Apidae > Lepidotrigona > Lepidotrigona ventralis. Next base: position 50,786 of record NIPQ01090205.1, read on the forward strand.
AAGAGGTTCACAACGATGTCTATTACGGTCGCCGTTGATTCTCCAGCGAATCGAATTCGTTACAAGTTGTATAAATATCCCTGCCATTATATCGCTCGACGACCATTAAAAAAAGTCGTCGCCGTGTAATTTCATGCAAATTCGTCATAATTGGACATACAGATAATTGTACGTACAATTAAGTTGTTGTGACCTAATAATATCAATAGAATTTCGCTCGAAGCAAGGATCGTTTCTTTATCGTCCCTTGCGATAAGATCCACGTTGTCGGCCTAATCACCTGGATCGTTATCTCTCTCTCTCTCTCTCTCTCTCTGTTTCTCTGTGTTTATACATCGCTCTGCCAATGTCGATTAATGGACTGACCTTGTGCAGCGAATTATCTCACTGTGTCAGCCCGCCGTGCGAGTTTTTTTTATGGGGAACGCCGGTGGTTCGGTTTATCGATTGACCGGGCGTACCACGAGAAAAACGTCCGAGACGAGACTGAGGATTGAGCGTGTGGACGCCGCGTCGACTTTCACATTTGAATGAATTCCTCGAAAGCGAACGAACAACACCGGCTGCGTAGTAATTTTAGCGCGCTGACGGGCCCAATAATGATGTAATTGAGGTGTTATGCATCAAGGCTGCCAGCCACTAAGCCACGAGGAGTTTGACAATGTTCGTCGGGCCGGAAATCAACTCGCGCCGCATTTCAGGCCGGTCGGTCGGTCGGTCGGTCGGTTCTACGCCCGAGCGTTTTCCTCTCTTCTCGTTCGCGTACCATAAGGGAGAGGCTTCCGTTCCATTGACAAACGATATAGGAAAACTGACACAGATAGCTGCGTTATTAATTGCGATCGTTATATGGTTCGTCGAACGAGGTTCGTGCTTTAGCTAATCGAGCACAGTCACGAAGTTACTCGCGCAACAGTGGCTACGTCTCTCTCTTTCTCTCTCTCTCTCTCTCTTTTTCCGGGCGTTCCAGCGATGGATTATTTTTGCAACTCGGAAGCCAAACGAATCCGCACTTTCTGAAAGCAATTCTTTACTTTAGTACGCCTAAGTATTTAGTACGGATGATTCGCGTCACGAACTCTCCCAGAAACCAAACGATTACCTTCCCGACCGAGTCCGATCAGTTTGCTCGTTCACGATCGAAACATCGAGCAAACGTGTTGTTTGCACACTTGATGTCAATTACGACGACTTACGCGAGAAGATCGACCTGAAGAAAGAGGGATCGTTCGTTCCCTTAAACGTCTACACGTAAATAAAGAATTAATAGTTGAGCTACGAGGAACGTACGCGGCTAATTGACGATCACGTACTTACTATTGTAGCTTTTAGTTTAGCGAGTCGGCTGACAGTACTCGTTGGAAATTAGCGGGTCATTCAGTTATCATGTGACACTTCACGAGAACTGGGTTGATTTAAGTCACGACTTACCGACACGGCAGCAACCACCGCGCTTCGTACGACGTCGCTTTTCCCGATACTCGTAGTCGACTGATTGCGAGAGGCAGTTGCACCTTCACCGGTTCCCGACTACACGGGATCCGCGCAAACGCTACAGTCGCTCGCCTGGGACTTACAACCTTTTATGCGTCGAGGAGAGATATTTAACGGATCGGCGACAGACTTGTAAGATGGCTGCCAGGTAGCGCGCAACGGGAAGGATAATTATGGACGATGATTATAATTTTATGAGATATACTTTTTTTTTTACGTAGACAGATCTCATTAGCTATTTTCACAAAAAACAGTGTGTCTCGTTACCGACGACTCAGCCGGTTCAACCTGTTTAATTGCAAATCACGATTTGCAACGTTGTGGAGTTTTATATAACTTTATATGAAAATTCGAAATATAAATTTACATGACTTGTGTCGTGTGAATGATATCCATAATTTTACGAGATGCACTTCTCGCTAGTTGTTTGGAAAACTGTTTTGTTTCATTGTTTTGATGACATAATTTTACAGCTCGTTTGATTATAAATCACGACTGGAATTATGGAAGAAGTTTTATATAATCTTATGTCAAAATTTAAAATACAAATTCACGTGACTTTATATAGGCTGTTTTTCTGTCTCCCATTTATGCTGATACAATGTTTATAATATATTGTCAATCCTGACACTTAATTTCAAGCTCGTAGGCTTTGAAAGTTTAATCATGTTTTATCTTTACACGTTCTGCTATGCGGACGATAACGCGTTCTACACTTGCGTGCATACGTTTGCCACACAAATNTTTTTTTTTTTTTTTTTTTTTTTTTTTTTTTTTTTTTTTTTTTTTTTTTTTTTTTTTCGAATAATATTTCACAACACAAATAATCACAAGCAGAAAACTTGCTTTTGTCACGCATAATTTCTTTTTCATTTTTGTCTCTTTATATATTCTCAATTGACTTTTGTACTGTTTCTCTCCGTTTCACTTGGTTATTTATCCACTATATTCCATTCCTTCGTTTTAGAATTTCATCGACGTGTGCACTTCGTCCGGTCAATTACAAAGGGAGAGATCTATATCTCTATCTTCTCTATCGTACGTGAATGAAATGTAGACCAGAAACAATGCAGTTCGATTGAGAAACTGATCGACGTACGATTATATATGTTTCGCACACAGGCATTTTTAAATTTGGCACTGCGAAAAAGTTACTCTTACTTACGATCCTCTTCAAGCACGACTTTATCGTCATCTCTCGTTCGTGAATAATTACCGCGTCAGTGAAAATTAATCCCCCGTCGATCTCTGAAACACGAAATTGGACTAGTAATTCACTTTGAGAAAGAAAAAAAAAAAAAAAAAAAAAAAAAAAAAAAAANGGAGGAAGAGAGGGCGCCGATGGTCAGTTAGCAAAGCAAAATCACAGGCATTGTCGAGTTAACGTGGCCACTGCTGCCTGCCATTCCGAAAATTTCGAGCAGCTGCAGTCGGCGTGACCGCCGCCAGATAGCGTCCGATTCGCTCGCCATCAACGAAAGCGGCAGCAAGGGTGGGGACGAAGGCATGGCGTCGATGTGCGCCCGAACGTGCGTGAATAACGACGAAAGGTGAATGTCACACTTTGCGGCCACTTTGCTTCCTTATCACTCGACAAAAGAACTCTCGTTACCCTTGGTGGTGATCTCGTTATTGGCCAGGTCTCGTGACCCGACGTTGACCACACGGCGTTATAGTGCGGTGAACACTGGACTTCTGCGTCTTCTGCATCCTGAAATGCGGCTCACGATCGCCGACCACATTTTTGAGGTTAGCTTGCGAGCGAGCGCGCGCGCGCGCGCCGAGTGCCGCGGCGTTATCTCTCACGTCGTCATTCGCTCGTCCACCGATTTTTTCCATCTTCTGTTTCGGGATTCGTTCTCTCGGTCGCGGCACGTCGAAAACAATGGAACGACTTCTCGCAGAATTCTTCGAGAAAGAATTTGGAGGAAACGAGGATAATTTGGGTGTCGCCTCGAACTTGGGGGGGAAACCACCCACCAGCCATTCCATCGTTTCACTACGTCTCTCTCGGTCCTCACCTGTGTTTCTACTCCCGCCCACTACGCCACTCTCGCCTCGATTAACGTAGTTTTATTAATATTTCAACAGATGGGAGTGAGTCGAGCCCTCCGACTCTGCCTGTTTACTTTCCGCTTTTGTGTTCAATTATTTAATTCTGTAATACTGTTCTCTTCTATTCGTTGCATGGAAAGTCACACGAAATAAATCCTCTTCTGCTCGACATTTTCACGTTGTTAGATCGTTTACAAATTACTCGTTAAAGATCGATCCTAAAGAGCGAACCATTCGCCATTCGTTTAAAATGCAATTAGAGCACAGTACAGTGTACAATAGACAACGTGAGTCGACAATATATTTCGTTATATAAATACTCAAAACTTTCAGATCATTAACGTTGAATTGCATAAAAAAAAANAAAAAAAAAAAAAAAAAAAAAAAAAACAGTGCCAAATGGTCGAGCAGCATTTAATAATTTCCTAGAAAGCTGAGAGATGCGAGATTGCCCAATGTTACCTCTCACGTTGAAATCTGAACATTCGTCCAAAATTACTTCGTCCAAAATTACCTGCTATTTCTTTCAATTATAGTTCGGTTATTTATAACATCGTGATCATCGAACTTTTTTTTTTTTCTAATCAGAATTATTCAACGTTCTTTGATATCGTAATTTCGATAATTTGTTTACACGACTGTTCACGTTGAAACTGAACAAATTAATTAACATATTATTCTAACATTTTCCTGCTTTCTGCCAGGGTCGATCATTTCGTTTTCCTAGTCAGTGTATTATCCATTCAAGATTTGCAATGCGCGCTATGAATATTATAAAGTTAGCCAGCTGCTTTGAATTTCCTTCCACCGCACCCACGTATTTCCAATACGTCGTGTCAAGTCTTTAACCTCGTGTCATCGTATATCTTTCTCTGTTGTACGTTTACTGACAGGCTTATTTAATGGCCCGCGATGTATTTCGGATATCGGTTTATTGAACCGGTTCCAACGTTCCATTGTGTCTCGCTCCCACTCCTTCAACCTATTTTAATTTCTCCGTGACGTGTCCACATCAAATTCCCAGGCAGAAGAATTTTTTCATTTCTTCTCTCTCGATATCTTGAATTTTCTCACTCTTTTTCCATTTCTTTTTAAATCTCTTCTTTTGCTAACTCGAATTTTTCGACTCCAATACTTGAAATAGGTATTGAAGTAACTTCAAATTTCGGCTCACTGCACACACTGTCTATATAGTTATAATTTATTTGGCTATATATAATTTATTTATATATATATAATTTATTTAAATATTTTTGATTTAATAATTTATATATATATAATTTATTTAAATATTTTTGATTTAATAATTTATATATATATAATCTATTTAAATATTTTTGATTTAGTAATTTATATATATATATAATTTATTTAAATATTTTTGATTTAATAATTTATATATATATAATCTATTTAAATATTTTTGATTTAATAATTTATATATATATAATTTATTTAAATATTTTTGATTTAATAATTTATATATATATAATTTATTTAAATATTTTTCATTTAATAATTTATATATATATAAAATTTATTTAAATATTTTTGATTTAATAATTTTAGAAGGAACTTAATAATAATTATTTAAATATTTTTGATTTAATAATTTTAGAAGGATTTTATATATAAATTTTTACCTATTTTTGTGCCGATACAATATGAGAATTTCGATGGAAATCGGTTGTTCCTGCAATTTATGAAAAGTGAAGAGAAAGCAAGCAGCACAAATATTTCGTTCGCTCGTTACCTGGTTTCGCTTTCTATATTTTCACGATTATTTCCTTGTGATACGCGCGTCACATTGCGATAAATTTAAGCGAGCATGAGAAAATTCCGTTTGTCCAGCGGTTTCACATGCGGGCAGCAACTTCCGGCAGCTGCCAAAAGACATTGTTAGCTTTTATTTTACTTACGTTTCTATACTTACACATTCGTCCGACCTACTGCTGTTATGCTATATCAAACAGTTGTTGCTATGTCATACGCTACGTGTTTCTCGCAGTTTCTTCTTAGCGAATTAATTAATTTTTGCCTTGAATTTTCTTGCAGTTCTTATTAATGCATTGATGGATTTTAAAAGATTGTAGACGTGACTGTAGACACGAAGAAAAAATTG
>NIPQ01090207.1:2500-18792 GCA_002806875.1 Lepidotrigona ventralis hoosana
TTAGTTTTTCAGTTAAAGCCGAATTGTGCTCAAGAAGAGAGAGAGCCGTTACGTACACGATGTAACCAGGTATCGACCAGGATAATGACAATATCGGTGTCAATACCGCCAATGTGATTCACGTAATTTGCACACCTAAAGTAACTTTTAACCCATTCAGCTACCATACCAGATATCTCGTACTTTGCGCTGCAAGCTTTGGTTTTGGTTGCAATTCGTACAATCATCACGGAATAGGTATAATAAACTTACAAAGCTGTTCGAATTAGGAATTNGGTGGTGGTAGTGTTGTTGTTTTCATTGTCGTTCTCGTTCTCCATGGCGGCGGTTGGGCTGTTGGGCTGTTCTCGGTCGGCGAGAAGGAGGGAGAAGGAGAGCTCGGTGACGGAGAGGCCGGCGACGAACAGGCTTGCCAAGATCGCGGAGATCAAACAGACGAGGAAAGCACGGTAATTTCTAGCCCCGATGCAGTTGTTCAGCCACTTGCAATGATGGTCGAATCGGACGATGCATTTGTTGCAGATGGAACAGTGCTTGGTCCTCTTGCTCTCGGTGGTGATGTTGCACAGGTGGCATCTGCCGTTCTCGATCACGTGCGCGTGCCTCCGTCGGTCGAATTCCGGCAGAACTTTGTTCGTCGGCTGAGACCTGACCCGCGGGTCCGCCGGATCCAACAGAACCACCGTCAAGTGCGAGCAAATGTGCGTGAGGAAGACGGCAGCGATCACGACCGAGAAAACTGGGCGTAGACTCCTCGGCTCGAGCAGCGGCGTCAGTATCGCGAACGTGTTCACCACGATGATCAAGATCACGATCCAACCGGTCACTTGTTGGGGATGCAACGGCAACTGAAGTCCATGCACGCGTCTAAACTTTCGCCGTTCCGGTATCGCGAGCACAATGTTGTTGCTGTTGCTGCTGTTGTTGCTGTTGCTGTTGCTGCTGCTGCTGCTGCTTTGCTGCCCCGAGCACCATCCCCGTAAAATATCCCTCGAAAAATTTCCCTTTCTTTCGTTTCGCATACCGCGCAACCACAAAGATCGTTCTTTCATCCGCCAAACATCCGCTGCTAAACATTATCCTCTCCTTCTCTCGTCTTCCTCCTTTCTTCCTCCACACTCTCGTCGACGACAACGACAAGGATAACCACATATCCCTCTCCTTCTCTCGACAGAGAAGATCCTTCTCCCTCTATTCCTTTCTACTTTTCATTCTTTCACTCTCTTTTTATTTCTTCTTTGCTCACCTTGCCTTTTCTTTCATTCCCTCTCCCGTGACACATGCCTTCTTCTCCTTCTCCATATTCCATTCCTATTCACTTGTTTTCAATTTATTTATCTAAATCTTACGACACTTGTCGCTTTGATCCATCGTGATCGTCCTGCATGACGAGGAGATCTCGCTTGTCACGACACTGGCACTTTTTCTTTTCTACGTCTTCTTCGTACCACGTCTTCACCGCGAAACTCGGCCGTATACCCCTCTCTCTCTTTCTCCCTGTCTGTCTCGACTGGCGACAGAACGCCCGCTTTCAATCGATATTCGCATAGCAACCCCCGCTATAAACCCCCGTGTAAACCAGCCGAAATGTCTTAAATTTTTCATGGAAATTGTCACGTATCTCCCCCTCCTCCATATTGCACCGAGCAAGCACCACCCGTCTTTCCAACGCCCTTCTAACCTTCCCTATACCTTCCCTCTTCGCCTGTGTCGACTCTATTTTTGTTTACTTTTTTCTTCGTTTTCACATTTGAACGAAATTGACAGGATAACATTCCTGCTTTTCTATCTTTTGTTCTCTTTTTTTTTTTCTTTGCTCGATACCGCAGAACATCGTCATTGATTTTATTTATTCCTTCCAATTGTCTCTCGTAGTTTCTCACGCCTAGTTAGTGCCTAAAATTATAACAAACAGGCAGCGTTTCACGGTGAATCACTGTGTCTCAACGAGTCGAGACGAGTCGGGAAGAATAAAATTGTTTCATTAAAGAAACAATTCTTCGTTTTCGAGACAATCGGGTTTAAAGATTTATCACACTTGAATTTGACCAATGTTCCATGTTAGATGTACGCGCAACATAAGTAAAAGGCGTAGAATAAAATTTTGTTTTTGTTCTATCGTTACTTTGAACACTAAAGTCTTCTTCTCCTTGAAACTTGTACAATTTTTATTTATCATTTTATCGAACGTTAAATATCAGCTATATAGATTAATCAAACACTTTGTCGTCTAATCTCAATATTTCAAAATATCCTCAAGTGTATTTGTAACAAATTTCAATGGCTCGTTGTTAAGAGAAAATTTCAATCTTCAAAATCACGATAGACTTGGCAATAATGTTTTTACACGCAATTGAATTTTTACAATTTTTAAGAAAAAAAAGATATCCTCACTTTCCCAACCGCTAGACGATTTAAAAATATTTTTAAGAAAAGAAAACAAACTCAGAGTTGAAGCTTCAAAGTAGAAGCTTCATAGTTCAAAATGAGACCAAGTAGATCATTGCACGATATCTTCCTTTATAAAGTTATGTTAGTTTAAATTATTTCTCATAGTCATTGATACAGTTGGGCTCTTCAATGTATGTAAACTATTTTAGAAATAGTAAACGTTAAACTTGCCATGCATTTCGACTAGTACACAATGATTTAATCGTCGCACTGCAATCTCTGTATTGTTTTCACAATATTTTTATAACCTTTCTAGAAATTTATAATATTTTGTGCAATGCTGTTTACAAAATCGTTACTAATAGTAGTACTTGTACTAATAATCGTTACAGTACTATTTACAATGTAATGTTAACGTTTTCACCAATTGAACCTTTAATATCATTGTTGTCATTATTATCCTCGTTATCCTAGCATTTCCAATTTTTCTTTCTTTCTCCCTTTTCTGCGGCACGTAAAAAGATAGACACAAGGTTGTACATTAATTTTGCAATTTCGTTTTTTTTTTTTGTTTCCCAATTTTGACTTGTTCCTCGATACGAGGAAATGAGAGTTTCTTATAGCTTTTTCTAACTTTCTCTTTCGCTGTGTGTTTCTTATCCCGTTCGTACATTGTACGCACACTACATTCTCCCTACATGCTTCTCGTTTCTGAATTTTTCTTATCGTTTCGATATTCAATCATATTCCACTGCTGCATATTCATTAACGTACATTCATTAATCGAACGGTAATCAACTATTGTAAAAATAAAACGTACAAACTAACCTTACTTTTGATTCTCAGTTGGGAGGTTAGTCGTCCAAGTTCGTCAATTTCGGCACACGATGCGAACGTGTTCGTAGAACGAGACAACCTTGTCGTATGCAAGCGAGTTTCACACCTGACGATAATTTTGTAATAATTTTGTCGCTTACATGTACCTCGGCGGGCATGAGCGACAACGAGTGTTTCGAATAACCAACAAATATGGTTCGTGTTATGCTCTCGTCGTTTCAGACGTGTGTATCGAAAATATCGATATATATCGATATCGGTACGTTGTGAAGTGAGAGAAGTATCACAAGTTCTCAAGTATGTATACGAAGAGGTGTGCAGCCAGTTTAACAGTTTTTAACTGATCAGCTGATGATCGGGAAACCTTGCTCGATCTGAAAGTAATTGTTACTTAACCTTTGGCTTTGGGTTTACACAACGATATTTGCTTAGTGTTACTAAGCAATTGCCCATTCGCGTCCCACCTGCAATATGTGAAATTTGTGAAAATGACTGGTATAATCACTTTGTGCATGACTTGTCTTATTATTTATTGCAGTTTCACCTGGTGAGATTCACGATAATTAATAATTTTTTTTAATGTGATGTTGCAACATTTTTGTAGTAAAACGCTTTTTTAGTAAAACGCTGTTTTATTTGTCCATCAGGGTGGTGCCAAGGTTTTTGGCATGGTTAGTGAAGAGACGATACAAGATTTATCTACGTGTCGGTCATATTTCGTTACCGTATTTCATATTACGGGATGTAAATGTATCGAAAAATGGCTTTACATTGGTGAGTCTGTCTTAAAAAAATTATTAAATATAGGCAAAACAATTATATTATATATATATTATATATGCTTTTATTTAATTTTAGCAAGTGGAAGAGATTAGCATACGAAGTAGCCTATTCAGCAGCGACGTTGCAAAACTGTTGGCTGTAATTATGAAGGATGTTAGAATTAACAAAGACGTTCCGATAAAACCTGTACAAACAGTAGCAAGAGAGCCAAAGGATCCAGTGGATTTTCGAGACAAGAAGATTCCACCAATAATTATAACTTTTGTACAAGTATGTATGTATGACAATGACAATCTTAGCGCAGGCACGACAAGTTATCATTTCCACTGTTGCACTGGGATTATATCATATCACTGCGACCAAGACTACTTGCCGACTGAAAGGAAATGTTTGGAAATGTTTCAGTTTATGGCTGTGCACGTAGAAAACTTAAGTCTTCTGATTTTGGGTAACGGTTGGTTAGCCAATGGAAGTGCCGAAAGTCTCACATTGGATGGCAGTGCTGTTCACGGAGCTCGTACTCTTCTTGCATCCGCAGCCATCATCGGTGGTGCCATGAAATTGTTGCGTCACGCGTCGGATGCTTGCCTCTCGCAGATATCATTTGCTGGAACAGCCGAAGCAACACTGAAAGCCCAGGGGGAATTTTCGATAGAGGTATGAAGATCCGATTGTTAGTAGGTTTTGTACGTGTCGTGCTGAACGCTGACACACGCGTTCTTGTTTTAACGCGGATAAATTGCAAAGGCTAGTAGAAAGTAACGAGATACCAAGTTGTGACTCAACGATGTAGCTCAATGCTTTGAACGATAGCTATTTGTGTTTAGCACACTTAATGGATGATCCTGAACAACTGTTGTCCTTTACAATGGGATTAGATTGAAGGAATCAAGCAGGATATAATTTATAGAAATTGTACGTCGGAATAACGCAGACAGAGGGTTCTGGAGGGGCAGGTCTCGTTACATTCTTCAAAGATAGAAGTTCATTGATCGATACGGCATCTTCGTATTCAGATGCACATGTCGACTCTTCCATTGATCTCTTATCTCGGTTAGCACCAGTCGTACCGAAGGTAACTGTACGTTGTTAAAGCAGTGTATACATGCGTGTGTATATACACTGCCGGAAGATTCCGCAATGTAATTGTAAAAATATACATTTGCAGGATTTTTGCCTGAAAATAGGCAATTCTTCTATAATCACGGGTGGAGAGGATGGCGTGGTACTTGGCTTGGAAGGTACAATGAAGGGTTTGCAAATTAGCACGAAATTTCAACCATCCGAGCCGCTGTTAAATTTCACGTTAAACTTGGATGGATTATCAATCCGTAGCAAATTCCCTGTTCTGACGTTACGATCGTTGATCGTAAATTCAAAGGTAAATTTTCGTTAAGGATAAATATTCGTTGTATCAAGCGAGCAAAACGTCAAACGACAAGACGACTCAATTCTTCGGAAATCCTTTGTGGACAGATGGAGCAAGGGATTTTACAAATTGCCATACAAATTAACAATCTCTCCATCATCTACGATCACAAAGACTGGGAGTCGATACTGTGTAATACGGAGAACGAGATTTCGAGACCCGTCGGTGGTATAACGTTAAGAAATAAGTTGCCGTGGTTGGATGTAAGGGTAAATACAGAACTGTACGACTCGTCGTTGTGCATCAAATTATTGGACGTCCACGAAGCTTCGTGCGGTGTGGCTCATATGAAATTTTCATCGAGCACGCTGGCAGGTGCGTACGTGTAACTGGTTGTATCGAATCGGTTATTTGATAGATTAACGTTATTTATAATTTGGCCACTGTTTGTTCAATCACTTCGCAGATACGACAATTGACAGTTGGAACACAGAGTTGGTGGTAGAATCTCTGTATTGTACGTTGAACGGTTCTAACGCCGTTACTTTGGAAACATCTCATCGATGGGGAACGCCTTTGTCCATCGGAGTATTATTAGCTACGACACGTACCAACGCTGTAGGAATTGCCGTCGATGCTCTTGTAACCGAGTGGAGTTTGGAACTTGCTAGATTTCTCAAAGAGGCGTACAAGTAAGGCGAAATTTATATTCGATAAATTTTCTAAATCAGCTAAATCCTTACCTTACCGTAACGCAGCTTCCTTAAAAATGTCGACAGATGTTGCCAGATGTACAACCGACGAAGAATCGAACCGACGAAAAGGGCGAAAGGATCGGACAGCGTGGTTCAATTAAATCTCAAGATTACAAATTGTAATTTATTTCTTATCGCGGAGAACAATCGTACGTATGTTTATCCTATTTGTTTCAACGAATTTTCAAAACAGAACAAAACGTCTGACTGTGATCCTGACTTTCGATCGATTGTTTAGTATCTGTGATGATGCGTTTGGATATCGCGAATTTAGAGCACAATGCGAAACGATTGGTGGCGGTGGCGGAGGGTGTCAGCGCAATCACGTTAAACAAAAACGAACCAATCGTCTGTCAGCACGCGCAAGCATTGGTGCACCCGTTCTTGGCAATAAGAAAGTGCAAAGGCGCGGTCACGTCCGAAGCGATAAATATCACGTTGGACGGTACCAGTCTGGCATGGAGTCCGAATTTGCACCTTCGCCTCTTGCAACTCTGGCTGGAATCTGCAGACTTTAGATCTATCATAAACGTCGGAGATTCGTCGACGCGACCCTGCCATCAAGGTTTGTGCTCAACTCTCATACTGCTCTCATACTGCTTTTTACCGACTCGTTTCAATCGTCAACTCAACACTGTTTCACCGCAGACAGCGGCAAAGACGTTGGCAAACAGCGGAAACGATCGGTGGACATATTGGCTACCGGCGGGATCAGTCTGTCTATAGACATTTCTCCGAAGCACTTTTTAGAACTTTCCTCGGACCAGCTGCGTTGGTCGCAAGGAGAATGGAGACTGAATTACATGCGAGCTACTTTAGACATGGCCGACATAGTCATGTTCGAAGGATTCGAATTGATCAGAATATCGAGTAACGAAGAGGTGCTACTGGAGCGGCAGAGTAACGAAGGTTTTGCTCTGCATTGGAACGAAACTTGGATGCTCAACATCGAATCGGTAAAAGCTTGCTTCCCGTACGAGCATCAGTTTACCGACGCAATTCAAAACGAATTGTTCAGTATAAAGAAATGGTTGAAAGACGTTCATTCCTCGTCGTCGTCTTCTTCTTTTTCGTCGTCGTCGTCGTCGTCTTCCTCTTCTTCTTCGTCTTCTTCTTCTTCTTCTTCGTCTTCGTCTTCTTCTTCTTCGTCTTCTTCGTCGTCGTCGTCGTCGTCGTCACCACCGTCACCGTCACCGTTGTCACCGTCTTCGTCGTCGTGTTGTTCGTCGAGTCAAGGAAAGGAAAGATGTTTGCCGTGCGATTTAATTATAAAAGTACGCGTCAAAGGCGAAGTAAAAAAGTAAAGCTGCGTAGGAAAATAAAATAATGATTTCGCATGTGTTGTTTACAGATCAAAGAATGGGTATTCGAGGTAAGCGACGATCCGTTCGAAGTACGCTTGCGAGATAATTACGAATTGTTGGAAGACGAGTACAAGGAGAGCTTGAAGAGGCAAGCGATGCTGGATGCGAAGGTGCAGGAACTCTGCCGGGCGCATTTGTTGCTGCCGCAAGGGAAAGTCGAGGAACTGTACGTCAGCCTGAACAAGAAGAACGCTGAGATATACGTGCAACGATGGAAACAGATGCAGCGTGCCGGTCCAGCTAGAACGCGACTGTTCGCTTGGTCCATGTCGGACATCGAGATACTGGCGTTGGCCGATCCGTCGATCGACGGCGTGGAAAACGCGACGAAGGCACTGCGCGAGATGGACGCGGAGACACCGTGGCCCGAGGACGGCCTCGAATTCGGTAGCTTGTGGGTGAGGGGTATAAGCTTGAAGTGCGCCGAATGGAAGTTGCAGCTGCGAGATTTCCCGCAGCCGTTGCTGTTGGTCGAAGGTTTGAGCGTGTGGGGCAGACTGGCCGGCGGTGAGGCTCTGGCGCCGCCGCGAGCCAGGCGAACCGTCAGGATAGAGATCGGCGCTCCTTGGGATGACATTGTCGTGGAGAGGGGAATGACGTCGCTCAAGTACTACCACGATCTAAACTGGGACATCGACAAGTTTCGATACGCGTTCGGGCCGTGTTGGGAGCCGGTGATCGCGCAGTGCAACCTCAGCTTCGAGAAGATTATCCATCCGTCGCGCGACCCCAGCCCCCCGCTACCATTCTGGGACAAAATGCGGCTGGCTCTGCACGGCAGGTTGACACTTTGCGTGAAACAGTTGACGGTGCTGTTGCACGGTTCGTTGGATCCGTACAACACCACGGAGGAGATGGAGCTCACGTGGACCGGGTTGGAGCTGGACTGGACGCAAGGCAGGATCATCGTCAAAGGAGATCTGGACGTTTACGTACGCACGGCCAGCAAGTACGACGACTGCAGGCTGCTACACTTGCCAAACGTACGTTTGAGCGTGAAGTTGGCCTGGGTTTGCCTAGGCGATCCCAGGGATCACCACGCCGCGATACCATGCGCCCCGGACAGATTGCCGGAGTATTCGAGCAATCAGGAGCACGACTCGTTCAGGGCGTTCCGCTCGCAAAATTTGAACGTCAGCCTTTCGCTGGAGACGAAGCCGAGCGGATCGCCGGCGTTTGCGGATCCCAGCGTAGCGCCCACCGCACTCCTCTACGGCAGCACTCTCCGATGGTTCGAGAATCTGAAATTCATCTTGTCCGGGGCGACGAGGCCGACGAGGAAAGGCGCGCTTTTCAAGAACATCAGACCAAGGAAGAAACAGCTGAGCAGGCATTACAGGAAAGTACGGCTGACGCTGGCCTTCCATCAGTTTCACGTCAGCTATTGGATGTCGTTCGCGATGCAACGAGGCTTCGAGGTGACCGGCGGCAGAGTGGTGTGCAGCTGCGAGCACAACCTGTCCCTCCACCCGATCGACGACGGCCTGATACATCGGCCGAGAGCGGAATGGTCGGTCGTCTATATGAACTGCGAGCTCAGCGACGCGGAGATCTGGCTGAAGAGCGCCCTCCACGAGGACAAGGAGAGCGCCTCGCTGCGACAGCCGGTGGAGAAGTGTTACTGCTTGAGCGTGGCTCGCGTCAGCTACGGCAGAGAGGCGATGGTGGCCGGTGTCACCGGAGGAGACACTCCCACACACAGGCTCGTCGTGCACGACTTGAAGGGTGCTTGGACAAAGACCAACAGGGACGTGGCCTTTGCCCTCTTCGACTCCTTCATCAAGACTCAACAGTTGAAGAAGAATTTGTCGACCGCCGCCTTGAAAGGCTTCCACCACGCCAGGGAGAGTCGTTCAACGCCGCCGCGCAAAACGTCCAGTCGAGCGACCACCAGGTGCTCGATCGAGCCGACCCAGAAGAACGCGACCACTCAAGCGAACGCGACGTCCGCGGCAAAGCCGCAACAGGGAGAGGCCGTCGGTATGTTGCAGAGACTGATAGCCGAAGCTGCGAACAAACCGGTCGCGTTCAGCGACGATCTGTCCGTACAAACCAGGGGTCAACAGTTGCGAGGTCTAGCGGCTTGTCATCAAGACGACGTCCTTCACAAGAATTGGCTAAGTACGCTTCTTTTTTTTCTTTTTTTTTTTTTTGTTTGGTTGCGATTGTTGTTGCNGTCATCGGAGAGAGAGTCCCCCAGACTCTCAGGTGGTAGAGGTAGGTAGGGGGTTGGCGACCGATAGGGAAATAATTTTTACAACTTTTCCTACACACACACACGTTTTCACGTATAGTGTATTGGAAAAGTATAGTGCATTGGAAAAGAGAAATTTTTTTTTCTTTTGCAGTCGCGTTGGTGAACAGCCAAGTGTTGCTAAAGGGTATCGAAACGCGAGGCTACGTGATCCTGTCGGCGGCTAAAGCCGAGATACTGCAAAGAGTTCACCAACCTGTGTGGAAAGAGAGAACTTTGGTGTCGAAGACGACCTGGGTCGGATCGTTGGAGTGTATGCAGTACTACGCCACTGTCAGTGCCAACATTGACGAAAATATCGATGACAATATAATGTGGTTGACGTTGGACAACATCCAAGTAAGTGATTGATCCAATCGATCGTACGAGTGCGACTACTGCCAAGTAGTAGAATTTTTTGTAAAATTTGACGCCTGATGTAGGAAAAAGATTCGACCGTGATAGCTGGCTTACCAGACGTACCGGCATTGGTTGGCTCGGGGCAAAGCGTCGGTGGTGTCGTGAGTCAGACGGTTGGCGGTGGCGGTGGTCCGCAACACCAATTGCAACGTATCGTCTCCAGATGTAAATGCGAATTCTTCTACGTTGGCTATGGGCAAGCTTTGGACGTTGGCTTCGTCGACCAGGTCCCACCGCCGCCGAGAGAAGAAGTCAGCCTGTGGGAAAGGAAAGACCTTTCGGCGGCCGACGCGTTCACCTTGATGCATCACGATTTAGACGTGTGCACCAACTCGCTCCAGTACGCTATGATCTTGGATATCGTTAACAATTTGCTGCTGTACGTGGAACCAAGGAGAAAGGAGGCGTCGGAACGTTTGCAGAGAATGCGATTTCAATTGCAGTTGCACTCTGTCGAGGATCAGAAACGTCCGATTCAACAGCTGCAGAACACGGTGCGTGGCTTGGTGGCGAAATTAAGGAGGCTGGAGCGCGAAACCTACCTGGTGCAAAAAGCTCTCGCTGAAGAGTCCAGCCCCGAGTTGCTAGCAGAGATGGAACGACTGGAAACGAGAGTGTTCGAGTGTAAGGATCACCTCGGTGCGAAGGCGGAAGAACTCGACGTAATGTTGAGCTGTTACAAGGAAACCACCGCGCCGACCACAGCCTCTACCACGTTGAAGGACAAACCGGCGGCAGTCGCAAGAGTGGCCGAGATTTGCTTCAAACACGCCCAGTGGAGATTGACGGACGCGGACGGTCAATTGGGGATCGCCGATCTTATATTGACCAACTTTTTGTACACCAAAACCAGCAAGACCGACGATTCGGTGGAACATCTCCTGGAACTAGGATACGTTAGAATGACAAATTTATTGCCCAATCAAATCTACACGGAGGTGTTGACACCCACGGAGTTGCAAAGCAACATGCCCGTCGACAGGCAAAGAGCTCTTCGTGTTTTCTGCAGGGAAAAAGCGCCCGTTGCCGGCATATCCGTGAAAGAACATTTCGAAATTAACGTCGTTCCATTAACGATAGGTTAGACAAGAGTGCTAGAGGCACTCTCCTCTCTCTCCTCCTTTCTTTTCCCCTTCTCTTCTCTGCCCTTTTCTCTAATACATTTAAAAATGCTAATCGAAACGAACATCTATTCTATTCTATTCTATTCTATTCTATTCTATTCTATTCTATTCTATTCTATTCTATTTTCAGGGTTAACGAAAAAGTTTTTCAACACTATGCTCAAATTCTGTTTCCCCGAGAGGGACCCAGAAGGAATAGAAGAGCCACCGGCACCCCAACGAGATTCCTCCTTTTACGTGCCAATCGAAAGAAGGGACGACGTGGAAAAAATGAAAGAACGTGCAGACAAAAACAAATTGTTTATATACATCAAAATACCCGAAGTACCGGTTCGTGTTTCTTACAAGGTAGTCGAGATAAATTTCAACCAACCAATTTTTTAACATGTTTTTTGCCTTCTTTCGAAACGTCGAATAGTCAACGCTTGCTCGACTAACACGCTCATTTACCTACACAGGGTAACAAGGAGAAAAACTTGGAAGATGTTCGGGATTTTGCTCTGGTGATACCTACGCTCGAGTATCACAATGTTACTTGGACGTGGCTCGATCTCCTTTTGGCTATGAAAAGTGACTCCAGACGCGTAATACTGAGTCAAGCCATTAAACAGAAATTGCAAATCAAGCCAAGAGGAGGCCCGCAAGAAGAATCCGCTCCGCAAGAGGAAGACAAGGCTCGACTGTTATTCGGTGCTAGACATCTACCGGGCGACGTGAGAAAGAAAGGTGTCTTTAAATTTAAGTAACTTTTATCTACGACGATGTTTTTCGTTTACACAAACAACGTATATTCGAACAATTCGGATATTTATGCTAATGGAATATTTTAATAAGAATTATCTGTTACCGCATTGCCAAGTATTTTTATTAAAGCAAAGTAACGTTTGTACGGTTTTTTAACCACTTATTTCACAACTGTACACGATTTATTATTTGTCCGACTATACTCAACCGAACGTATATACCGAACGTATTCGTTCATTACATGTTCATTAGTCAAATCTTCTGTATGTGGAAAAATGGTAACGGTATTACACTTGTAATTATTGCCACACTGGTTGGCAATTACTCTGCTCGAAGCAAGTACCGCGAGAGCGTGCCAGCGTTTAAACCGTTGTCTTTTGTAATTAGTAGTAGCTTTTATTTTATTGCCGACTCTTTCTCTCTCTCTCTCTCTCTCTCTCTCTCTCTCTCTCTCTCTCTATATATATATATATATATTTAAATTATTTTCATTTGTACGAAATCTCGCAGTTAAGCATTAAGGCGTGTGAATCGATTTTCAACGTAATTTAATTAGTAAAAAGTAACAACACGACCGTATTTCACAGGCAAGAATATTTCACACGCCGAATGCGACATGGCAACAGATTAAAAACCTCCACTAATAATTAAAAGTATTTTGTTACATTTTGATTGTAAATATTTTGTTGTTACAAAAATAAATGGTACGTTCCAATGACGCTTGATATTCGTATGGCCGATGAAAGAAATATAGACGGGTTCATCTCTCGATGAAAAAAGAATTGAAAATAGGGAAAATTCAACTGAATTATAACCAAGGCATACTCTCTAAAGAATATATAACATTCATGATGAGTCGATTCGTCGATTTCGCAACCTTGTCATATTTCTTGTCATAAACGGATATATATCTATATATTCTTTCAGTTTCCCTGACAAAGTATTTACAAAGTATTTCTACATAATGTACCATTAAAAGCTGATCAAGGGGGCTTCTACGGCTTTCCTCGCGTGCCTCCACTCGTTTAAATCCGCCAGAATTCTTCTACCATACATGTTATGCAATTCGCGAAACGTTATCCTCGTCCGTGGTATGTTCTCCGTTCTTCCCGGGGCAGATCTAACGCTCTGCGAACGATGATGCAACTCTGACCTGTTGAAAGGATTGTGTCGCTGTCTAGGAGGAGCTTTCGGAGACTGGGAAGCAACCATCACCATTGTTGTCTCTTCTTCCGCTGCGTCCAATTGCCTTTGCAATTCCGCTACCATCAGTTTCATATAGTCGTAGCTTGCACATGCCAAAGCTTTCATCCATTGCTCCATGGATTCCTACAAATTTCCAACATTACAGTGCATTCCGTTGTTCCCTGGCCGTTAGTATCGTAGTAATAACAAATGTAAGAACGTTACGATAACAGTAACAGCTACGACAGAGATCAAATTTATCAAATTATATATATATATACATACCTGAGACTCGGCTGCAAGAGCATAGTTTCTATTATTTGGCCCGTGAAACACAATTTGGAAACCAAACTGCTCCTCATCCTCTGCCAATTCGATGGTACAACCTTCGAGAACAATCATGCCTACTGGCTCCTTGTCACCGCGTCGGTCGAAATAAAACAATATGTTCCCTTTGAGAACGAACCATCGTCTTTGATAGCCCCGGTTTAATTCACCACGTTTGTTCAACCAACCTTCGCGATCTACTGGCGTTGCCGAAGTCGCGAAAGCTACCATGTTCTTCTCGTTTATTTTCATTGCATTTGAAATCGTACTCTCGACCGAGTCAGAGTCGCAAATCTGCTTGACTTTGCGTTGTATATCCTTCGCGATCAATCTGTCGCGATGATTCTCATTAAAAAGAATTGTCTGCTTTCACTTTTCGTGTCAAACTATGACGGCTATACTAACCTTGTAGTAACTTTTAAAACGTACTCGGCTGACGTGTTTGTAAAGTCGGTACGCAACGATAAATCTGCAATATTTGCGACGCTCTCCGTCGAAAACTGTCTCTAAAGCTTGTTTTCTTTCTTGCACCACTCGAGCGACTCGTTTACATATCGTTTATTATACATTAGAAGAATTTGACATAAGGTTCATGTTGCGTTCACCTAAGTTACACCTAACCTTCCTTGGTAGTGGGGGACAAAGTTGGCAAAAGTTATACGGACGGGTTGCGTGTACGTTGTAATCGTTAAATACGCTTATTGATACGTACATTATCATTTGTTAAGCAGTAACAAGCTGAGAATACAAGATGGGAAAGGGTTTTAATAATTATATGTGCAAAAAGTTTTTCCATCCAGCATCTCGAGACAATTTAAAACGAGTATGTATCCATCGTTGTACAGTTTTCTAGGTTATCCGTGATTCATACCGTGATTAAATTCACAACAATTCTTTTTTACACGCACAAGGTATGGATGGCCGAACAACAAGCGGAGGCTTATAAGAAGAAGCAAGAGGAATTACGCGTCCAGTATGAAAAGGAACAGGATCTCCACAATAACAAGTAACTTGGATTGCGTTATTTTAAAAAAAAATCTCATTGGCATGTTTTGTTTATTTTTTTGCTTATTACGTTTATTTATTATTTCAGAGCTTTGCTAAGCAAAGAAAGCAAGGACAAGCTCAGTGTAAATTTCATGTACGAACCACCACCTGGAGCGAAAAAAGAGAGAGAAAAGGAAGACAATGAGCCAGAATATAAATTCGAGTGGCAACGCAAGTACAATGCACCGAGAGAAAGTTATTGCAAAGGGGATAGCGAAATAAGAGATCAGCCATTTGGTATCCAAGTACGTAATGTTCGTTGTATCAAGTGTCATAAGTGGGGACATATAAATACAGGTTTGTATAATAAATTAATGTTTATAAAAGTAATAGAATTGCGACAAATGTAGCGCGACAAATTTATTACAAGTTAATTTATTGTTGTCAAAAACGATACATATTTCGATCGTAGACAAAGAGTGTCCTCTGTACAGTCAAGCGATGAGCGTAGTGATGGCAAATAACTCGCCGACAACGTCAGCTCCAGATGCTTTAATGCTGGTTCAACAAATGAGAGAAGATGGATTAGCACTTAAAAAGTATGCATAATAGATTTAGAAAGATATCTTTTTTACAATTTTTATATTTTTGACATTTCTCTTCTTCTCCTTTTTCTACGCAATCTTCTCTATACCATTATAAACACTAAATACCCAGTTTTATCAATACAGATCTGCTCTCAGTGCTCAACAACATTTACGAGTTCCCGAGCATGAACATCTTATGGTTTCAGACGACGAAGAACAATCTGAAATTACATTTTTAAAAACCTTGTCTAAAAAAGAGAAAAAGAAGTTATTAACGTACGTATGCTCTTGCGTCTGTGCTTATGTAGCTTGTACGTATTTGTTGTTGAAAGTATACCATTGATTTGCAATTGAACGTGCTTCAAAACGAACGCTATATAACGTTAATAATTGTAGGAAGTTGCGACAACTCGAGAAGAAGACCAAGAAAGCAGAAAAGAGGAAATTAAAAGAGAAACGAAAGAAACGCAAAAAAAGCAACAGCGATACAGAAACTGATAGTAGTACCAGCAGCAGTAGTACTTCAAGCGCTAGTGCCAACAGTGATGACGTGAACGCCATCGATAAAAGTTTAAACGATCGTACGTCGGAAAAACTTGGGAACAAACGAAAAAGAAAAGGGAAGACAGATTGTATCTCAAACGGTGATTCTTCGAATCGTTATCAGAAAAAGGAGAGAAGTAGAATAAAACATTTGGAAGAGGATCGAAGGAGGAAAGGTGAATTCAAGTACGAAAGGAAATCCAAGCGCGAGGAAGCTCGTAGAAAGGATGCGAAAGAAAATAAAAACAAGGACTACGATATCGGTCACGGGAAAAGGAAGTTTGCAGAGTCTATCGAGGATAAAATTTATAAAAATCAAAACGAAAAGAGAACCAGAAGATTTTAAGATCAATCGTGTCTTTACATATTGGAAAGATACACGCCAGGTGTACGGGAACACGTTATATTTGATATTCGTGTGAATTTCAAGGAGCGTAACAAATAAAATACTATGCATGCGCAGTGAGTTACGTACTCTGTACGTGTTGTGTACATAATATCTGGACATAAATACGACAAGGTAACGTTCAATTCTCATCATTGTATTTCCTTTTAACGCGTTTTATATAGTCAAAAATCGAGTCAAAGTAAGTAGTTGAAAATTTACATCACACACACACACACACACACACACACACACAAA
>NIPQ01090208.1:0-25375 GCA_002806875.1 Lepidotrigona ventralis hoosana
TATCTTATTTGATTATTCAGTCATAGCTGAACAGTAAATTAAATCAAAAGTAGTAAAGTATGAATGAAATGCTTTGCACTCTAAATAGAGCTCGTCGTATTATGCACAAACGAATGTCTATTCAGTGGGAAATATCTAGTCTCGTTACATCTAGCAGTTGAAAAACAACTTTCGAAATTCGGTAGCCAAACCAGAAAAGTTTCGAAAGATTCGAACTTGATACGTCTTTATTATAATCAGCTATATAAAGAATCAGAGTTTTTAAGTCTACGATCTAATTAAACACGATATTCTCGTCAGAGCACTATAGAAAAATTTGACGGTTTCTGGAATACTGCGATGATGTTCCGGATTAAATAAGGCGACTTTATTGAAAAATATATTTACGGTGTAAAAGAAGTAATATACGAACGCAGACGGTGCACTGTAATATTGACTTTTACAAGAGCACTCTTCTTTTTTTTTTATGTTGCTCGAGTATCCAAAGAAATTTCATCAGAAACATAAAACTCGATAGAAGACGTTATACCAAGTCGCGAATATGCTATCTTTCCCTTCGCCTTTCTCACGATCGAATCATTACTTCCACTTGCGATCTGCCAACTGTTTGCCAAGGATGTAATTCCGAAATAAAAAAAGATCTCAAGAAACAAGAAAAGCTGTTGGAAATGCGGTTCGTGTACGAGTATTAGATTTGAATGAACTTTCTAGGTCCTGATTCCAAGAACTCGTAAACTAAATATCTTACTCGTAAATTTTTTTCAATAACCATTTCAGTTCAAACATGAAGTTTTCATCCAACGTATCTTTAAAAACTAGAAGAACGTTGCAACTGATCATAAGCTTCGCTCGTTAAATAATATGAGTCGAATCTCTGTCGTCCATCGCCAAAATTCGTGTTTCCAAACGAAGGTATCAAATCCTCTCATATCCCGAAAGTTACATGTTTGTGTGAGGTATAAAAATTGGAGAATATTACAGAATTAACGCAGCTTCATAAAGCGATCGCCAACGAGATGGCGGCCTGCAAAGACAACTGAACGCCTTTATTAAATCCTGAAGGATCGACGGAATGGCGAAAGTTCGCCAAGATGTCAGGCTCATATTTATCCGAGACTTGTTTTGAAGGATAAAACCACAGATGGCGGCATACTTTCTCCCCGTGATCGCATGCTATCAATTCGAGCTATCTCCGCCAGAATGAAAGATAACCGTATCGAATCTGCTTGCAAATGCACGAACGTAATAACTGCTATGTGTGCCAGCCGGGCCGATGTTAACTTTGTCAAGAATTTCTCGATTACATATTATTATCGACGTGGAGAGAGAATCTTTCTTATTTGTCCTTTCGCAATCTTTCTTCAGTTTCTTTGAATTGATCTTTCCGTAGTTTAATGCAGTTGTATTTTATAACTGAGAATTCAAACGTTCAGCTGCGGAAGCTATTCCACAGATTATATTCTTTATAGTCTTTGGTGGCAGAGTTTTCAAGAGCAATCTCTACGAGCTATTTCAATTTTGATTTAACTATAAAAGCTCCAATACGATTCCCCGATGTAATATGTACCTATAGAGAACATGTTATTGATATTGAACGATTTAAATTTATCTTCACATGTGAAAATATAAATGCAGTAAAACTGATTCTTGTGCAATATTTCTCATACGCTGAATCGTAGCCCAATTTGCAACTCGTTTAAAATAACGCAACCTCATTTATCTAAATTAATTCAACAGCCTTGCCTTCGTGGAAGACGCCGCGTTTCTTGCAAAATGCTCCCTTAATTCCCTTAGCCAGCAATTTTCTGTATTAGCGAGCGACATCACTTCGATACCTGACCGTTCGAGAGCAGCTCACGGAACCGCGTTTAATATACACTTAACGGGTCTCTTTGCATGCGCCGTTGTTTTATGAACCGTCATTAATTACCAGCAAAAAGTTCCGATCTAAGGGAGAGGGGGGAGAGGAAGGGGGAGGGGGGGGAGCACTTTTGTCGGGCTGTCTCGACTTCCGGTCGATGCACGCTACGAGCGAACTCGTACAGGCTGACACTTTGCGCGCGAGGCGCCAGCGAAAGATTAATGACACTTACTCGGGTAACTCGGCTGCTCCTGCATCCCATTAATACATTACCTGGTACACGTTGCCCATCTTCCTCTTGCTTCCCTGTCCTCTTTCACCTTTCGCGTTTCCGTCCATTGACATCGTCGTCATCGTCGTTGCCGTTGTCGTGACGTTCGAGAAACGGTAGACGATTCTCGCAACGATGCCATTGGAGAAGTTCGGCCGACTCGCTGTTTCGACGCCCGTCACCGCGCATCCTTGCCCCGTAAATTTCATTCCACTCGAGCCAATCAACGAGCCGGATCGAACGACGTTGTTCTCGACGCCAGGCACCTCATCTCCTTCGATATGTACGAACCGTCCTGTTTCGACTTTGCTAATTGCTCTTTACGAATTGACAGCGAACTTGACCTCGCGAGACTCGTTGGCACGGTTCCTATCGGATTAGTAGACATGTTTTTCTGAATAGCTTTGAAAACGAAATATACTTGATGTAATAGGATGTAATAGGTGCTTGCGAGAGAACATCTTAACCTCTCGTCTTATGTTTTTCTAGCACGCATTAATTATTGTATTTGTACTTCAATTGAAAGAATCTTCAGTTAAAAAAACAAAAAAAATTGAAACTTAAAATTCCACTCTTTTTTGGAAATGAGGTACTAAAAGATCAATTCACGATTGCGATTAGAAAGAAATATTATTGTATAAAGCAATAATCTAATAGATTGGAAGTCAATTTCAAACCATAATCCTCTCGCTGACTTCTGTGTCCAGTATATCAAAGCATTATATACATATTGAAATACCTATGTAACAGCTACGTATATTCGACGTTAATCTTCCGTTGGCTCGATCGAAGAGCATTAGGAGATGAAATATCACCAGCGGTCGCACGATGTCCAGCATCGTCTTTCAAACGGGCGGGCAAATGCAGTCAATTTTCATGAAAAGGTTAGTCGTATTCGACTGCAACGGCCTGGCAAAATTCTGGCGTATCCGTTTCGGAGGGCCGACTTTGGGAACAATACGACGATCACGCATCAATTTGGCCGCGTAACCGTTTCGAATAACTAGCCGTACGCCACCCGTCGGCAGAACCGGCAACTAATCTTATCTAGCATTGTGTGTCGACCATGATGCGATTATTACGTTCACAATTGCAATGTGAGAGAATACCGAGCCACGAAAATGTCGTTGGATCTGTGATGTAAAAAATAAATTACAAATTGAATGTTTCGATGGTGAATGAGACAGAGTCATTGATCAAAAACAAAATAAACGTGTCATTGTGTAAACATTTCACATCTCACGGTATGAAATATACCAACCTCGGAAAGTGATCTGCCCTCTACAATTTAGTATGGTAAGCACATACCACAATAAAATCAGTAGCATTGTTCCTGTAAAGTCAATTGGAATAATGATTTTGAAATTATTTCGAGAAAGTCATGATCGATTATTAAAAATCATAGTGGATGTAACTTCTCGTGATTGGTCTATCGAAACGTTATTACGTACGGATGTTGATTAGAAGTATTTGTGTTGGTTATGGATGAATAAATTGTATTGTAAAATCAATGAACAGAATAAATCAAGCAAGACATATAGAAATATTTATGTGTGTATAAATTTACTTGATATATATGATTTGCTCATTATTAGAAATATTCTGACAAAATGTTTTACTTTTTCAGCAGATCGGTCGAATCCTATTTGTGTACACTCGAACCCCCACTCCATCAAATTAGCTGATGACGCGACCTGTTGCGCGGAGGGATTAGTCCATTGTCGAAAATTATGGCGGCAAGATGTATCACGCTACGTGACATTTATTTACTGTGTAATATTTCTATCGACATTCTCTGATCTATCATATACGCACTACACTTCGTTTAATTAACGTATATTCTTATTTCTATATAATTTATCGATCATTTGGTCACGTTTTATTTACTTGAATGTTTTGATTTTCTCTTGTACAGGTTATTGGTTAACTTGGCAGTATATTTTGGAGCATTAAAGGGACGCCATAATGATAGACGTCATTGTTGTCGTATTAGGTAAGATTGTACTGTTCAATCCATGTATTCTTAACAAATAGTTCTCTAATAATATTAATAACGAGCATTCAAGATTACAATTTTTGCAAATTTGTTATATTTCGAAACATATAGATATTTGATAATAATATATAATAATATATTGTAGCGCATGTATCAACATTGTAAATTTTTTAAAACTTATAATACTCTATGCTTTCTTTCAGTCTTCATTTTTCCTATTCATTGGACACTAACTACGTGAAGAACTTCATGATGATTTGTACCACAGCAGTATAGACAACAACGTTCTTTGCATCTGATCGTGAGTCACATTTTTTTTCTGTTTCTTTGATCAATCGTGTGGTAGGACAAAAGTCTGAATCGACACGAGTATTATATAGAACTTTTGACGCATAATGATTATGGATATTTATTGTATATAGTAACATTTTCTTGCTTGTTTTGTTTATTAGTTCAGAATATGTTTTCTTGCACGTCTCGTTTTTGAATGTTAATAATGATGTATTAATAATTATTTAAAAAAATAATATTTACATAATATTATAATATAAATAATTGATATGAATAATGTTATATATGAAAGAATAAATGAAATATGAATATGAAATGACTAATATTACAATGACTGTGATCACTTTGTAATGAAGAAGACAGATACATTCTGCGACTTCATTGATAATGTTGATATGAACATTGCAATTTTAATTGAAATTATTACAATGCAGTTATTGCTATTATAAATAACTTGTAATTTTATTTTAATGACATGAAACTAATTTATTATTTGATATTCATATCCAGTACAATTTCCACTAAATTTCGAATATGAAGGTTCAATTTTATTTGCTTATGTATGTGCAAGAAGACAATTGGCGACAGGCAAATTTCACAATCAAAGCAGCGGTTTTGAAATTATTTCTCTCTTTTCAAAAATGTGTTTTGACGAGATGGAATCACCCGAGGTGATTTCTACAAATATTTCTCTTATCGGTACAGTTATTATTCATTGAATTCTAGTTTCTGTTATTTGAATTGAACTTTTTTTTTAAATATACGTATATTCAATTTATTAAATTATTAAAATAAATTATGAAACAGAGTCATTGAAGCTTCAAATATTAAGGAATTAAAAGAAATTAGCATGTCATGAAGATCATATAAAATAGAAATATTAATAATCTTATCAGCTTAGGATTTTCAAGTTTCCTCACGGACCTTATGCGTTTAAGTAGGTAAAACAAGGAAAGATAAATTTATGTTTTTTAAGTGTGATATTCGGATTTATTAGCTATTGCAGTTTGGTGAATTTTGAAATAACGGAATTCTGAAAATAGAAGGATGAAGGAACGTTTCCTTAAGGCGTGTTCCCGTACACGTAACGTGCAAAGTTGGATGTGTGATATTCGGATTTATTAGCTATTGCAGTTTGGTGAATTTTGAAATAACGGAATTCTGAAAATAGAAGGATGAAGGAACGTTTCCTTAAGGCGTGTTCCCGTACACGTAACGTGCAAAGTTGGACTCTTGTTCTGTGTCAAAATTATATTCTTACGTGCGTGCAGTTAGAAAACAGGGTAACGGTTCGTTGAATCGTACGTGTAAGAATGCGGTCTAAAATCGCGAAAAAAGGTATCTTTAAGGCATGTTTCTTCTTGTTCTGTGTCAAAATTATATTCTTACGTGCGTGCAGTTAGAAAACAGGGTAACGGTTCGTTGAATCGTACGTGTAAGAATGCGGTCTAAAATCGCGAAAAAAGGTATCTTTAAGGCATGTTTCTACAAGTGTAACGTACAGCATGGAACTCTCAAAGAACGGAATGCACGTTATTTTGGATCGAAATCTCATACTTACATGCATTTGGAAATGAGGATGAGAATTTATGCGAGTTATATTATACGTCACAAGTAGCACGTATGAGAACGTTGCCCTAAGATCTGCAACACTAGCTTGCTATGCAATTCTGGCGCCGTTTCTCGCAGAATACCGTGACCCCCTGTGGCATCATCGTGTAACACGCGTATTATGTTTATCAGTTATCAGATCTAACAAGTCCTTCTATGAGGTTATTGGCAATGTGGCGGAATAAACTTGCAAGCGATATGAATATACTTTAATGTCCCTATTTATCAATACTCGTCTACAATTTATACGCGACACTATACGGTGAGATAAAATACTTTTAGTAAAATGTTCCCTAAGCAACATTTGAATATGGATATCTCATGTCTGAGGAATGAATTTATACACAATCAAAGATGGAATGCGGCATCGTCTAGCGCGTTTATAAAGCTACACAGAGCAAGATGCTGCAAAACGCTTCTAAGCTTGGGCGTGGCTTCTGTAATTTCTGCTTTCATTTTTCCATTTCTCACGCTTGAACTTCAAATATAATCGGACTTTTATCCCAAGCAATTGATATGAATAAACACCTTGGAGTCATAAACCACCATTTCAGTTTTTTACAAATTTATT
This sequence comes from Lepidotrigona ventralis hoosana, assembly GCA_002806875.1. NCBI lineage: Eukaryota > Metazoa > Arthropoda > Insecta > Hymenoptera > Apidae > Lepidotrigona > Lepidotrigona ventralis. The sequence goes on from NIPQ01090208.1 coordinate 6,602, forward strand.
ATTTGTTTACCATTTTTATTTTTATTTTTTTTTTACCATTTCAGTTTTTCACAGAATTTTACTTAAGACGCAGCAGAGAATTTAATAGGTCATTATTCAGCAGAGATTCTTATCCACATGTTTACTATCCGGAGATATATCTATTCGAATAACATACCACTGATTTCCAACTGGGAACGGAGTTACGTTTTACTTCCTGATACTCGTGGAACACCGTTCGGTTGTTCGCAGTGTTAGCATGCCATCTTTCATTAGGCGACTTTCTTGGCCAAGGATATGCAACTCTAGAGCTTCGATTGGCACCAATTGTCGCCGTGTCATCGGTGGATTATGATCGATGAACGACCGATCGATGAATTTCCACCGGTGGATTTCTCTACGCTTTCGAGAGGTCGATACGAGCGACCCAGCTCTTATCCTTTCGTCGATTCATCGCGCGCCCAAGGTAATTTTATTCGAAAGTTCCATCAGCCATCGTATTATGGAAGGGTCAGCCAGGATTCTCGTGAATTTCAATGAAACTCGTTAGAAGTGTTCCGCTTCCGCGGTCTCGCTGTTTGGTCCATTTATAGAATCGTTAAGGTATAACGGTCCGTAGTCGGCCATGACGAATGAAATACGCCCCGTTGGGTTACGACTTTTCGGAAAGTTCCAATGATTCTGATAATAATGAGTGGCCCGGACGATATCCTCCTCGATTCGCGATTCGCGTATATAAAATGTTTGGTTGCGGTGGAAGAACGCTCGGGACTTGTGGCCGCGACGATTCTCGAAACTTGTGCTAGTAAAATGCTCGCTTTAACACTAAACGTACCAAGCGGGGTCAAATGACCCCTTTCAAAAATTTACTTTAAATATATGTTTGAGTATTTTATTAGAAATCAGAAGTTTTGTTGCAAATTAAATTTCTTAATTTAATAAATTAAGAATTTCTTTCTAAAAATCAACGTTTATTCATAAGGAGTCAAATCACCCCCTTTCAAAATTTACTTTAAATAAAAATATATGTTTGAGTATTTTATTAGAAATCAGAAGTTTTGTTGCAAATTAAATTTCCTTTAATAAATTAAGAATTTCTTTCTAAAGATCAACGTTTATTCATAAGGGGTCAAATCACCCCCTTTCAAAATATACTTTAAGTAAAAATATATGTTTGAGTATTTTATTAGAAATCAGAAGTTGTGTTGCAAATTATTTCCTTTAATAAATTAAGAATTTCTTTCTAAAAATCAACGTTTATTCATAAGGGGTCAAATCACCCCCTTTCAAAATTTACTTTAAACAAAAATATATATTTGAGTATTTTATTAGAAATCAGAAGAATTATGTTGCAAATTATTTCCTTTAATAAATTAAGAATTTCTTTCTAGAAATCAACGTTTATTTATAAAGGGTCAAATGATGCCCTTATGGTAAGATAGGTATATGTAAAATACACATGTACGTTTAGTGTTAAATGCAACGCTGCGTAAGATTTCCCGATTTCGTCGATCTCATTTCTCCATTTGTTTTTAGTAGGATAAATCTACTTCAGTTTACTCTGAACACATGCACATTTTGATCGAAGTAACAGAGAGCAGTAGCATCGTATTTGATGGAAATTTCTCTCGTAGAACCTGTATTTCGTGTCTCCATGTTCTATAGATTTTTATCATTTTATATTTATCATTCCAGTGGAAGGAATATCGTGCCAAAAAATTTTATTCACGCTCGTAATAACGCTTCTACAATTTACACAGCAATGTGTATTATTACGTTTGACACGTTTTCCTTATGATACCACGATATCTTTATTCTCGATCTTCGGTCAGTCGAGGAAATTTTGTTACAATTTATGACCGGAAAACTAAAGGACCGTTCGCATTCCAGAAGCTCAACCAACCACTCGTACTCTTATGGTATTAATTTCGCGCAGCAGGTCCTTTAATTCTAGTCTACAGCTTTAAAAAAAACTCGCCGAATGGCGCCGTATTTTATTTTTTGTTAGCAGCAGCGCTCGTTGAAAGATCGACGAGCGAGGGAAAAAGGTGACTCGAACAAGAAATTGAACACGAAAATGCTGTTGATGTCGGATACACATACGTGGTCTAATGAAACCCAGTTTCTTTATAATCGCTCCGTTTCATATTAAACACAGGCAATGTCTATACATCTTTGCTAGCTCGATACATGGGGATGTACTAATATTTACTGCTTCTTATACCATGTCGACCAATTAGGCAACAGGAAATTAATTATATCGTGCTTGTAAACGAGGATTATCGAGCGAGCATCCGAGAAATTTGTTCATAAAGAAAACTAATTCGCAATTACGAGGAAATATACACATACATACACGCCCTATACGAAACGATTCGTTTACATCGTCACGAGCCTGTAATCCGCTTGCTTTCTTCGGAAACGTTTGTTTAATCCGGCACTTAAGGTCTTAATGAGTTTGCCGGTCCCAGACGTGTTCGCACGTACCGTACGTTTTCGCTCCTACTTTCCCTCCCTCTTCTCAAGGCTCGTGGCTGAAGAAACAATTACATCGATCGTGCTACTCCAGAGAAAGAAAAGGAAATATAGACAAGATTCCAGTCCCCTGCAATTTTCGGAATCTCAAGTATTTAACTATAAATCGTTCCATTGTTTAGAAGGTTAATAAACGCGCGAATACTTAATGAGGCGAGTATTTATGGAATGGATAATTCTATCAGAGATTACTAAAATTAATCGGATTCATTCCGCTTCGAACATTCTTTCCAGTTTGAAATTAAATTGAATTTCGCTATTGATTTGTTCAAATCGTAGTTTAAACGCAGACCACTTCAAACATCCGTTTCCCACCAACAATAGGTATCCATTTCAAGTGAAATCATCTGAATTCGAACTATTTTAAGCCGCTGTTTGCAACTCCGTTTGCACGAGCGCAAATTTGAATTCATGTAACTCGACTTCGTCGATTACTCGCCGAACGACTGCGCACAAAGTTTCACCCTTACTGTTTCTCGCCTTTCGTCTCCTCTGATCGAGAAGGATCGGGACACTCGTTACAAAAAGTACCCCCGCGGCGTTTATCGGCGAATATCGAGTGACGCGACTAGGGTGAAATCAATTCTCCCTTTCGCGAGAGGACACCTCCGAGCAAGAGCAAGGAAGAATAAGTCGTCGAGGAGAGAGCGTGATTTGTTCCGTGCATCGGAATCGATTCGGCGTCCCTGTCGTGCGATTCTTACGCTGATACACAATACACGTTCCGATCACAGCGCATATTTCCCCAGTGCCTGCAGGCCTTCTAGCCAGCGATAGTTGTCGACAAAGTTCTCTCTATTTTCCCCCCTGCCCTCCCTCTTTTCCTATTTCTCTCCTTCTCTCTCGACCCACTTGAAATCTCTCTTGCTTTCGTCCCTCTGCCACCGTTCGCTTTTCTCTTCCTCGTTCCTTCTCTCTTTCTCCCTTCTTCATCAATCGTTGGTTCCTCCGTCGCCCACTCTGTAGATTTCCTTGCTTTTTTCCTTCCTCTCTCGTTTCCTCTTTTCAACTTTCCTTAACGTTTTATTTACTGCCCGCCTCCCTCCATCTCCACCTCTTCTCTTCTCATCGCAATATTCTTTAACCCCCGAACATTGTTCACCCTTCGACGACCCTCGTTGCAGGTTACGTCGTCGTGTGCACCTGCAACCCTTCTCCATTTTCGCGTCGACGATCTGTAAGACTGCAATCCACGTAACCCTTGAAATTGTTGTTTCACGGCGATGCACGTATGAACGCAGAAGATCAATAGCGAGATTAATTTCTACTTTTATCGACTGAATTTCTTTCTTTGGCACGCTGCTATCGCATTGATAGTCGAAACGGAACGTGGAAATATAAAGTGAAACGATCCGTATATTATTCCCGGGGCGAGGTCTTTTGTGCGGTGTAAGCAACACTTCGATCCCGGGCTATCTCGATTATGCAATCCATTATTAAAGCCGGAATATTCTCAGAACGTTAATAAATCTCCGTTATTGCGAGCAAACTTGCTTACACGAGCGTTTGATCGCCCTTCGTTCAAGATCATTTATATTGTACGGTAAATGAGGAAATTAGCCGTCCTCGTTGGGGGGAAATTTTCACATTCGACGAGAATAATGATACGTGTTCTTCATCACCTAGACTGCGCTAACTGTTCTCGCATTCCGGCAGTATGATTTTATATTCATCCTGTTACAAGTGTTAAATCGCTGTGCAGGTTGTAACATCATGCAGAGCAATAAAGTTACCTCATATGGCGATTAATTACTCGGCGCGGTATAATTTAGTTCTAGATGCGCAATAACCGCGAGGTAACCACCTTGGCGAGTATACCGATGCCGTATATAAATAATACGAGGAATCTCACAACTTTAAAACGCGAAGGATACATCTCATTGTCGACAAAAATCGAACGTGCTAAGTGTGAGACAGTTACTAAACTACCATTACCAACTACCGTTTCCACTACCGATTCTTCGAGTTTCTAACGAGAGATATTTGAAAAGAATTTATTAACTCAGATTCAAATCAATTATCTGCCAACGAACACGAATGAAAATTTATCGCGTGTCAGCTACATAAAATCAACTCACTCCGTTATTGCCTGAGTTTCTAACGAGAGATATTTGAAAAGAATTTATTAACTCAGATTCAAATCAATTATCTGCCAACGAACACGAATGAAAATTTATCGCGTGTCAGCTACATAAAATCAACTCACTCCGTTATTGCCTAGAGAGTTACGTTAATCAGCCTGTAGTACAGCGATAATTATAATTTCGAGACAGTGAAGAGCATTATTGGATAAATAATAATGAAAAATGGCCGATAATTATGTATTACTATTAAAGCTTCCATTTTGATAGTCTACCTGAATTCTTGAATTGTAAAAATTCAAATCATCTACAAAAATGTTGAAGAATTTTCTTCGTGATAGCATTATTTTGAAGAATGAAATTTTATTAATAACGTCAACAATTTAAGATACTGCTCGAGGCCCAATAAAATGAAACATAATGAAAAGTGGAAGAAATAATCATACAAGAAGTTTCAAGCGGTTGTTATAAAGAGCAGGTCACGAAAAATATTTTTCAATGCTTTTAGAGACGTTCGAAATTTCACGATCAATAAAATTATTTTTCAAAGTAGAGACTTTAAAGTGAAGAGCAAGTGTGGTGATCGTTGTATAAATTTCTTTCTGCAAAGTTGTAATAATTTACATCGTCATTGGTTATTCCCTTCGTCACTGTACGCGTAGAAGAGTTTAAGCTGCAGAGAAAGAAAAGAGCAACGGTGGCTGAGAAAGATTCGCGTGACCGCGGCAGTGGAAATGTATGGCTCTTAAACAAAGTAGTTTCTCGAAACGANAAAGAGAGTCGGTCAAACTGGCAAAGAGACGTGAAGACTCTTACAACCGAGAAATTTATGATTTAATTACGGTTAAACACGGAGCATGTGCGTTATCCGTTTTCCTTTGCAGCGTTTGTAATTTTCCCCCGGGCGCACGGTATAAATAATTTATTTACGAATCGGACGCGGACGTTTTGCGCGATTTTGCTGGTCGCCCGAAGCGGGCACCGCCTCGTTAATTTACCGTATGAAAGAGCGCCGCGTGCGAGAGAGAGAGAGAGAGAGAGGAGGTTCGCCACACGTGGACTCTTGTGTGTAACGTACCACTCTACTTTCGACTGAAGATTATTTGTTCCTCTCGAGAGCGAACGGCCGAGACGATGAGAAACACGACGTCCGTGTGCCGTCAGTCATTAAATTAATCGATGACTTTCACCCGTTCGTAAATTGTCCTGATCCGGAGCCCTGATCGAGCCGCGCGGTGTGTATATCATTTTTTTCGCGCGCCGGATCTCTCTCGCCGGCGAACGAGACGTCCGTGAAATCTCTTGATTCGTTCCGATTGAAATTAATTACGATTCCGAGCACTGGGCGTGCACAGTATGCCGATGCAAAGTGTTGTGTGGCTTTCGTGAATCCGCCTGCAAAATATCGAACCAACTGCGAGAAAGACACTCTTAACACACGCCGTTTTTTTTTTTTTGCAATTAATTGGACTATTTACATCGTATCGCGTTCTATCGTCAGTGAAAGTGGAGTAACAGCTCGTGCACCGAAGAGAGAAACAAATTCATCAGGCAGAGAATGGCGAAATTAAATCGACGAAAATTAAATTTTTCCTGTCGCGTGAATAACCGCCGATAAATCTTGCGTCCCTCGCGAAATGATCGCGGCTGGTAGCAGTTGCGATAACTCTATTTAGTATACTAGGCGTNGCTGGTAGCAGTTGCGATAACTCTATTTAGTATACTAGGCGTGAAAATGCCAAAAACATTTGTTCAGCGATGGACCGTGTCGTGGACTCGATACATTTCTGTCGGTCGATTACCATCCCACGGTTAACGCGTTCGCGATTGACAGCGTATATCACGTCCAAGATTGAATGTGATGTACAACGAGACGACATGGTCCCTTCGTCGACATGGTCGATTTCAGATTCGTTCGAGCGGCATTTCACAAAAAAATCCCAATTTGCCTTGACCGTGTAGCGTGCCACCAAAGCTGAAACGCGTCTCGCATAAGTTTCTTATCTCATCGGTCGTCAATCGGAACTTCAGAGGAAACAGCCTCGTTTCGATTTAATAAACATCATTCTCTGTTACGATCTACACGGTAGCCAGTTGTTTCATCCGTGACAAAAACCGAAATGAGAATCGTCCCGGCGCTCCTTCAGTCCACCCATTCTAAATGTTAACTTTCCGCTTCGCATAACGCGCGTGACACGAGCTCCGATCCCATCCGCGGCAATAACGCGATTCTCATTCGCGATGCTATCTACGCCGTAACGATCTCTCGGATGTCGCTCGATCTCTCGGGGCTGAGGCCTGTTTTTCGAGATAAAACGGGCCTCGAAGCTCGCGCGAGCCGCCCACGCGGAACTGGAGAGCCGCGCGTGGGCAAGCAGGCAAGCAAGCAAGCAAGCAAGCAAGCCTGAAGAGTTCCCCAGTGCGGAAGATACGGCTCGATATTGACGAATTCAATTATCGAGCCTTAAACGCCGTGGTTATTGCGCCCGACCGATTTCTTTTTCGGACCGCACCGCCAGAGATTGCGTTATGTGGTGTTCACATCGGTCCCAGCTGTTCGACGATCGCCCATTGAAATTTTATTTTGCATTCGATTGCACACACGTTCACTCACCTGGATTCTCTCAGTTTGGCCGAAAAGTAACTGCGTCTTTTTTTTTTTTTGCGTGCAAATTTTTCACAAGAGACAAAAATCTTTGTTAATATATTTACCATTTTACGATATCCTGGTCAGCAGTGAAATTTAGTTTTAAGTACTGCAAAATTTTACGAGCTTGTACAGTCCCTTTTTTTCTATTGAAAATAATGGAGCAAAACACATCGAGAATATTCTTTCTGATTTTCCATTTTGAAGATCGACGCTAAACGAACAATTGTTAACAATATCGTGCATTTTCTTCGACAAGCAAAATAAGCTTGAACGGTCAGCTGCCAGATTGCAGAATGAATTTGCAAAAATTACACAGATAGTGAACAGAGTCAGTGAATTCTTATTTTGTGAATTATTCATCCCGCGACACGTTCGCATAAATTAATTGCTACTGTATTTTTAAAATCGTAAAACCATTCCCATTAGTTACGAAAAATATATTAGAGGTATCCGTAAGTAATTGTTTTCTTCAAATTTATCAATCATTGCCATCCAGTGACAATAATTTAACTCAAATGTAACATAACCTATATTCTTAAAATATATTGACATTTGATGTGCTTATGGTTGAATCATGTTACAGATTAAAACTGAATCGTACAATAAAATTTTGTACATTATCCAAAAACGAAATTACTCATGGGTACCTGTAATAGTATCGCGAACTATAGAGAAATATGAAAACAGATGGTTCTGGAGCAAAGATCAGATATTTGAGTTTTCTGCGACAGTGAGTTCGCGGTGTGAACGCAGCAGTATTCGTCCATTCGCTCGGCCGTTCGAGCGCGGAGGTTTATCGCGTGAAAGACATCGGCCGTGAACAAGATTTGTAACGAGAGAACGCTTTTGGCGAATAGTGAGATTTCCTTGTTGCAGCGGTGCACACGTGGAAGTTTGTTAGGTTTTCTTTCCCGAGGAACGTTGCCTGCGGTGTGCAATAGCAGAGTATGTAATAGCAGTTTGTACCATTGAGGTTGTAGCAGAGCCGGATGTGGCGCGATTGCCTTTGAAAGTAGAGACTCGTGTCGACGAAATTTTGCATTCTTCGATGCCGGTCGCGATTCAGTAAGAAGAGAGGAGATCAATCACTCGTGGTATCGAGACTCGGAATTTTCCCTTGTTTAATAACCGCTTTAATTAATCAAGCTATCGAGGAAATTGATGAGCAACTCCTTCTTCCCGAGCCTCTTAATCTCACAATCAGATATTTATCACCGATGTCTCCATCATCAACTATTACAACTGATAAATCCTCGCGTAAAGAAACAAAGTCATTTATCTATTGTACCTGTTGAGACCAATGATATGTAGCAAATCAATTTGACCACTTAGAAAACTCCCTAAAGCTGCAAAATTCCTTTGAAAAGAGGCAACCTAAGATGTTGGTCAATCAGTTGTAACAGGATATACAATTTTTACATGTAGTATTCAATCGACAGTTTTTATAACCGGTATGTACAGCAGTACAAGTTGGTCAATTGGCCAAGGAAGTTGCAAGAAATTATCAGCAGAAATCAAATAGTCAAGTTAACGATAAATCATGTGGTTTAGCAAAAATCTGTCGAAATCAATCCATGGCCGAAGAATCGAATGGCGACAATTTGGGAAGTGATACCGATTGCGAGTTAATTGGGTGGGCGATTCGCCGCACGCGAGCGGGAACACGTCGCGGTGATGGCGGGAGGCAGAGAAACGAGGCAAGCCAACAGCCTGCATAATAAAACGCGACACGCACAGCGTTTTATCGATCCTCGTGTACGGCTAATGTCTGTATCCGCATACTAGATCTGGTCGACACGCGCGAAAACTCAGCCGTGTAAACCGCCTTTCGGCCCTCCTCTGCCCGCCAGAAGCCAGAAGCCAGAAGCCGCCGCGTTTCTTTCCAGAAACCGTGTTCCCGCCCACGTTCACGAGGATCAACGTCCTCGTCCAAGTTTCGTAATTGCATCGGGGAATAACGATTCCTTTTTTTGCAGTCGCCACGACCAGTGGATCAACTCGACGAATTACGGACACGAAATTAAATATATGTACGAGCGGCGCGATTGTGTGTTTCGCATCTCTGTCCGACTTATGACTGACTGTAACTACTTGATATGAGTATCGGTAGGAGTTTAGCCAAGAACCAACGCCACATTGGAGGGATTTTTGACGCGAGTCAATTTCGATAATATTCGGAGCAACAAGTACGTAATTTCTACATTCAAACTTTTGAGATTTTTGTATTCATGGTGAATTTTCGAGAAGAAGAAGAGGAAGGCAAGGATTAAAAATTACTTTCGAGAGTCTATTTATCAAAAGACTCTCGAAAGTTATCATCTTTCGACTTGTAACGCAGTTATTCGAACAAAACAGAGTATTATAAAATATGTTTTTCGTTAAAATATTACGATCTTTTCAATTTCAATTTTTGACGAGACATTCGCCCCAGTAGGTCGTCCTTCCTTCACTCGTGACTTCATCCATAATTGATCGTTACGCAGTCGCCCCGTAAATAAACAATAGTCAGCAAGAAGGCAATTTTACAGCGGCAAGAAATATCCGACCACAGAGAGAGAGAGAGAGAGAGAGAGAGAGATAGCGGTGCTGTGGTCGTTGTTGCATTTTATGCGAGGCCCGATTTGAATTGTTGATCAAGGCATTAAGTTATGCGAGAATAACAATCGCCCTCAGCGGAGTTCGACTCGAGTTCGATTGGATAAGCTCGAAACGATCACGACCGCTGCATAGTGGTGTCGAGCGGGAACGAAACAAATCGTTACGATTTCACGCCTCGCGACATCTCGCGTATTTGTATCTTCGTCGGGGAGGAACTTCGAAGTTTCGCGCTTCCACGATTTTTCGGTGAAATTTATTTTACATAATGATTTTTTTCTTCTTCAAGTGGCAAAACAGCGAAACGAAAGTCGAGCGAGAACGCATTGATCACGAATGGAACGCGCGACCGGTTCCGCTCCAACGCTCTTATTTGTATTCATCGTCAACTCATACTCACGATGCTTGTGTTTGAATGCCAGCGAAATGATCTGCTTACCTGGAACAGAAAGAAGAAAAAAAAATGATCATTGTGATTCGTTGGAACAGGTCACTCGGTCAGTATTGATCAATTTGAAAGATCTAGTGAGCTGCTCGAGGTATCGAAAGTAAAACGAGTCGCGAGTACGTTGTAATAAAACTGAGAAAAGAGAGAGAGAGAGAGAGAGAGAGAGAGATGAAGAGAAAGAGAAAAAATGGCGAAGATTCATCGGCGCGACCCAAAAAGCGTGCACGTTATTTTTCTTTCTTTTTTTCTTTTTTTTTCGGGGAGAAAGATCGCTGGAACGCGACAGGGAAGAGAGCTGCCTCGGAATGTACATTCATCATTGCCGGCGCTCCTATGAAATTTGTCTTTTTCCCCGCGACCAGCTGCGCGACCAGTAGTCGATTCGTGTCGCGTCGAGGGTGCTAACGATGCGGTGAATCACCGGGGTACTCGACAACTCTCGCGAGCCAATCGATTTCCGTCCCGCGTTTCCAAGTGCCGGAGACATTCTGCAGTGTCCTCTCGAAGACGCGCCATTGTCTCCGGACAGAGAGATAGATAGATAGATAGATAGATAGATAGATAGATAGATAGAGAGAGAGAGAGAGAGAGAGTAGCCAAGTTACTAAGGAACTTGGCTACTGTCGCTTTGATTCGAGCTGACACCGGGACTTCCTGTCCTTCGACAGCGTCCTTTCCCCGGTCGGGGTGAATCAATAGCACACCGAAACGAAGAAACTTTCAGCCCTCGGCTCGCGATAAACGCGTTCGAACGTTCACTCACTCTCTCTTTCTCTCACTACTGTCACTTGTACGTTTCCGTCGGTTTTTCCTCTCTATATATAGAGTTTCCGCGTCTCGTTTTCTCGTCGTTCGCCGTCTCTCCGGTTTCCGTTGTCGGTTTCTCCGTTGTTGCGCGTCGTCGCGTCCCGTCCCGTCCGGCGCGAGAATGGCGAGCGTGGCAAATAAACACAACGAGAGATCGCGGACCGGTTTGACCGGACGCGACAGCGTATTGAATGGCCCATTCACTAACTTTGACGTTTCCTCCCACGCAAGTTTCCAGACGTTTTACGAGCTCGCCGCCCGACGACGTGATCGTCGCTAGTCTACAACGCCGTTTGTTTCGCTCGTTTTCGGTGAGAGTTCCGCCATGGTCGAACGACGTACCGTACACACACACATACATACATACATACATACATACGTACGTACAGTTTGCCGAGATCTCTTGTCTCCGTCGCGTACACACATCGCTGGTGCGGTTAATCATTCAATTGGAATTTTATCGAATCGAATTTTATCTATTCATTGAACGGGGGAAAGCCCGTGTTACAAAAGGTAAGAAAATGATATAGCAACAAATTTAAATGCAAAGGGGAGTATTGTGCCATATTTGGGAAAGAGGGATACTGCTTTACGCGTTTCAACTGAGAATCGAGAGTTATCAAAAAGACCGAGATCGAATTCAATTTTCTCGTAAATTTATGTTAAAAAAAATTTCTGCGTTAAGGGAGAAAGCTACTTCACTTCTAGAGTTTCCACATGCGTCTGAGAAAGTATACGTTTTGCATCGCGGACTGCGTCATTTCAATCGCTGCTCTTTCCGCAGAATCTTGCCTCGAGCAAAAACAGCAGAAAATTTAAATACGCATTTTTTTTCTGACAAACGAGTGGTTCGTTCATCGATACATGTCGGATCACTAACACGCGCGAATCTAACGAAACTTTCACCGCAATGCGAAACAAAACCTACAACATTTTTCGCGACTAAACACACCCACTGCATTAACCCACACGCGATGCAAGAACGTGTGATTCTTTTCCTCGCATAATTCTCTCTTTCTCTAGCTTCTCCTTCGACGCTTTGAAAACGTCGATGCCCAAAACGAGAGCAAAGGATCGGCTAGAAACGATTCACCGTTGCCGCGGTTAATCGGCGATCAAGGCGAGTGCGAACGGGTTCTGACAGACAATTACGGATATCGAGCTCATTATTCAGAACCACTGTGGCGCGATATTATATCTGGCCTTTTTTTCCCCACCTCGTAAATCTCGTTTGTATCTGTTAACACTCGCGCGAAACTGGATATCGACAAGACGACGGGCCAGTTAATTCAACTGTGTGACAATCGTAAAACTGCCGCTGAAGATCGTGCATGCGGGACGTGATTGACAGAAAAAGTTAAGGGAACGAGTTGTCCGAGACGTTTTTCGAGGGGAGGATAGGGAAGAAGAACTTGGGAAGTGGCGGATATATCTCTCAATAGAGAGCTGGAAGGTGAACAATCGCAAACTTTGGATAAAGTCGAGCGGATCGCCTGGTGATTCAACGCGTTTCGTGATTAGACAGTGGTAACAATAACTCGTTGATTCGATCCTTTTATACTTCTGTATACTATACAACTCTCTGTATTTGTACCGGAATTTTAATGGAACACCGTGTAATCCGTAATCTTCGTTCGATCTGTGAGGAAAGTTCCTCGTCGTGTCAGAGTGACTTCAAAGCGATCGATCAGACAAGACTGCAACGGTTGCCAAAGCAACTGTACATTAAAGGCAGAATCTTTTATTATTCAGCTTTATTATTTGGACTTCTTTGGTGTGCAGGATGGTTTGATAGGTATTGGCACTTGAATGTCTCCATTTTTGGAGATACGAAAAGATTTCGTTAATAAAAATTGTTCAGTTCAGAAGAGGTTACTGTATTGATCCCTGCGTACAATTTTATACAATTTAAATAGGATATATTTTTTAGTCTTTAGTGCAGCTTGACATATTGCTGTATAAAACAGCATTGGCTGATGCATGTCGCAAGTGCATGTCGTTGGTTTAGGAAATATTTTAACTTCAATTTCATTTTATAAAGTCTACAATACGAAAGACGAGGGAATTCTTGTGTACATATGACGTTTGCATTTTACGCGATATGTCTTATAAAATTAAGATCAAATTTTTTTTCACATACATAGGTTAATATTCTTTTATAGAGAAGCAAGTCGAGCGATGGATCAGAAAAATAGACAATCTCGTTTGAAAAGGTGAAGATCTTGAAATTTTCGAAATCTCTCCGACTACGAAAAAATTATTTAATTAATTATTTAATTATTTAATTAATTCGCTGCCATGCTACAACTCTGTCTTTCTCTCTGTACGACTTTTGTTCACAATTCCAGAAACAATGGTCCTTAACCCTCTATTGCATCCTTAAATCTATAGTGAAATGTTCTATAGTGAATTAAGTAGACAATTTACTGGTAGTTGTTTGCTAATATTTATAGTTACTGTTGTTTGGTGCAAATTGTATTGTAAGTTTTTTTTTTCATGTAGAGAGCGATTTATTGGCTGAAATATTGTATTGAGGTAAGTGTTTTATTTATAATGTAAGATAGGTTGTTATACTGGTATAATGTATACGTAATTCAGAGAAATTGTTCTTTAAAGACTCACGCGGAGATTTTTGTTTTCTTTTTTTTTATTTGATTGATTTTGTACCTGCATATGTATAAAGTTCCCATACAGGAACGGTCATAAAATGCAATAAATAACCTTTTCTAATAAAATTTTATTATTTATTTCATTTTTAACTAAACTAACAGCCGTATTTATATTTTCTTCAACTCGTCATCAAAATTCATGCAACATGTGTATACGGATTTCAGTGATAGATTTCAAGAATACATATATTTCGATCGGCAAAGTAAATTTGTCTTCGAGAATAAATTGTCGTTCGTTTCTACGAAAATGCATCGAGGAAAGAATATCTTGAATCGGAAAACGAGATGGAATTATGTAAAAATTTCCGTGGATGGCAAAAGAGGAGTTAAATAGTGCAGGGGGGGGGAGAGAGAACCAAAAGGAAGACGAAAGAATTCCAGGAAGAAGGATAGGCTTACGTTTGCTGGAAAATACACGGCCGAGTTGAGGTTGCATGCGTCAAGTGCATACTTCAAGTCACCCTGACTAGCTTGGCAACGTCTATCCACGAACAGCGTAGCCACCACCCTCTTGTTCAAGGGTGGAAAGACCCTCGATCTAATGCTCGGATATATAGAGGGCGAGCCCGGTTCCATCGAGGTCGAGCAAATTAAGGAGATTTTCAGCTTCGTGCATCGACCAGTCTACGCGATAATATATATTTTCGGTCGGCCGTGGACGATTAAATCTCTCCTCGCGAAGAGTTGCAGCGGACGTAGCCTACTTACTTTTGCAAACGACGAAAGATACCGTTGCCAACCGATACCGTTGTTTCTGTTTTAATTGTTCTGTTTGACGTACGCTATTTTTGCCTGCGTCACTCTCAGTTTGTACTTTGCTCAAATCGATTATTGCAATGAACGAATCCTTTAAAAAAACGTGTGATTGATTCAACATCGAAGAGCGAAACAACACGATGGACAGATCTTAAAAGTCAGACACGGTCTTGTTTGTCCGATTAACGGTAAAACTCGACTCGCATTCTCGGTGAGAAGTCTCCAAGGTGTTTGAGCAAAGGTGCTTGAATGCATAAAATATTACGGCAAAGCTATAAATACACGGCGGGCTACATTTTTACGGAGGAATTCTTCGAAAATTACACCGTCCGTGTGCATTCGTAAACATTCGTTGGAGATTCGAAGCAGAGGCAGATCCCTGTGGGAGCATTTTTATTTAAACAAGCGATTTGCAACCGGAGCGAATTCGAACGGCGTACGAGCCTGGTATTTTTCAGGGTCAAGAGACTGCTACTCCTTTAAAAATTGATGCCGTGTCCGCGCGCGATTGATTCGTCTTCGTGCGGCGATTCTTCACGGCGGGCATTTCAAGCTCTCTGGACAGGGAAGAACGGGTCGGAGAAACTTTATCGGCCCCGCATGCCGGTTACAAGTGTATTACGTCCTCGGCACACATTGCATTGAATACCAAATGCTATTTACCGAGCTGTACATCTTTGTTGTATGACAGTTCCCTCGTAAACTTGTCCGAGGCTGGCCGAAGTTATTGCGCCCGGATATCCGACGCGTCGCGCTGCAGTTACGTCGTCGAGCAGCGTCCGTGATATTTCGTCAAACGAAACGCAAGGTCCTTTAGTCGCGAGAGATTAAGTTGTCGAAGATGTTCGAAGAAGAGCAATTAACTTGGGTGGCTCTGGAAACCCAGATGTGTCATCATTTCCTCCGCGAGGATGCATCGTCGTTTCGCATAGAAATTCGGAATATCAATTATCCTCGAGGCAAATTGAATTCGCTACTTTCTTTCGAGTTTTACGTTCTATGAGTGGAAAGTTAGAAAAAAAATACGTATGCTGGAGAATTTTTCGTTAAGGAGCTATAACGAAAATTCGAAAGTAGTTCCATTTTCTTTTTTTTTTTTTGAATATATACTTGACCCTCCGTTAAAAACTGAATCTATTACATTTCGAGTTGATTGAACGCGTTGTAAATTCTTTGCACTAGTAACTTTTGTTTTACTTGCGATTTCACTTCTTTTGTTTTGATACTCCCGATAGGTAAAAATTCAACGGCGTGAAGTCTCTTCGATCTGATCTATCTTTGTGAATAACGCTGATTTTAGTATGCACCTAATTGTATCTACAGATTTTATCGAGTGGCGACAATGGCACTTCTAAGATCTTTGACTTCGTTTTTACGTTGTATCCAAGAGAAAACTTATCATACACGTTATTTCGAATATTCCTTACAGTTTCTTAACGAAAAATGTGACATTTTTCTTCTTCTACTGGCAAAGTTATACCGCAAAAAGTAGCGAGTTGTATTCAGAAAAGAATCGAGTAAGAATTCGTTGTTAAAAGCAGCGTGGCACGCGGTGGTTCCTTACAACAGATAAAGAGTTAGAAAATATCTATGTCCACGTAAAACCGTGGAAATATTCAAAGCGAGGAGAGTGCTTTTAGAGAGGACGTAAAAAACCTGTCTGACACGACAATTTAACGAGCATTACATTTAAGAAGAAAGTCGTTTGTGACTGCCGTATCGTTGTTCCATTTGGTTGGTTGGCTTTGTTATCTAGAATATTTTGGAAAATTAAGGAGTCCTCGCATAAAGAAGCAAACCTGCCTTCGTGGATTGTGGCCTGGTGGGTAACATTTTCTGAACACGCGATTCACTCGACTTGGACTGCTCCGATCAATCTAAACTCCAGGTCTCTTAATAACTACTGGCCATCGCATCGCGACGCCTTAATTATCACGTGTGATGCAACGACCGATGATATCTGCCCACCGAAAAATTCACTTTTCCCTATCGTGATTCGTGACTGCTCGCACTCTGCAACGTACGTGATTACTCGAAATATCTTTTGCTCGGATAATAATTTCAGAACGAGTAAAATTTCGATTCACACCGTCGTGCACGAACAGAACGAACGCATCGTCGAAGCTTGTATTGGTATTATAACGTTTGCATTATGCTCGTTCAATTTGCATCATGGTTTGAAAAAATTGTTGGCGAATTTTCAGGGAACTCGTTCAGTTCTCGTCCGGCGTTTACGATATTGGAAAGTGAAAATTGAACAAAAAATTTTGTATCGCGAAAACACCCTGCTCGTGTTTTACGATCGGTCCAAATTGGATGGACGCTCGATCGTTCCTTTTGCATGATTCTCTCCCTCCGATATATCTTCGATTAAAAATGAAAAAAATGTATCGAACGTTTGACTTCTTTCGTTGTAGTAGATCAGTATTCGTTACGATCAGAATTACACACATACTAACGAAGCAGTGAAACCCTATCGACGGTGCGTTCGTTCTAATAGTACAGGAATGGACTTTAAATCGAACATTTTCGATTAACAATCGTTAGAAGAGAAATCAATCGTTTGGTGAAATAATAGAGAAGAAGACGAACGACCTGTGGCTCTTGCTCGTGGACAGGTTCGACCTGGTTTTCACGGTGGTTTCACGACGACGCGCAGCACAGTCCGCGCGAAAACCACGTGCACCTGTGTGTGGCGGCGTGTGTGCCACGCGTGTGTGCACCAGGTTGAGATAGTTTCCAACAGGCGACACGGCCGAGTAATTAATGCGGGAATTAACCCCCGGGGTTAATGATAAGCATTAACGACTAATCACCGAGAGCGTGGCCGAGTCCTCGGCCCGATACCATTCCAAGGGACTCGTCGGGTTCATTAGTGTTTGGTCGGCTTTACCGGCAGGCCCGACAGAGCCCTCCTCTATTTGTCTTACCTACCCGATGTGTCCCGGTGACTTTATCTCCGTACCACCCGGGAAAAGCGTGATTCGTTCAGCTGGCTACCAGCTGCAACGTTTACCGCGAGTCGCTGTGCCGGTCAATCTGCCTTCGCGTAAATTATACAGTATTCGATACGGCCCGTAGGGTAGTAATTACGTTTCTCTTTTCTTCTTTTTTTTTCTAATAAATTGGCAATGTATATAACTTAAAATGTAATTAACTTCGTTTTAAATCGCAGATTCGTCATGTGTTAATCTCGTTCAGGATTGTTTATTAGGTGTGTCCATTTCAAATTTTTTTTCTTTTAGACGGACAATATGGCAATGTGTATATCTGAAAATGTATCTGCGGATTTATTGTGTATTTAATCTGATAGTTGATTGTTTAACACGCTTAGATGATCCGTGGCGCCAACATGAATTTCTTATTATACGATACGTACTTCACATGTTGAAATATTATCTACAACATATGAGTTGAGGTATATAGTCATGTTCAATGAATTTATCTTATTGGAGGTCACCTGTCACCCCCGGGACGCTAAAATGCATTTCTTCGATATAGTATTCAGATTTACTTTAATTATGTATTTTTACTAATCTTGGCGTTAAAAATTGTTTGTCGGGTGTCCATTTCGAAATGGAAACTCAAACAACCATTTTCGTCATATTTTATTGTACTACTTCCGAAAAGAGGGTGCAAATTCATAAAAAAATTATTTTGGCGAAGAAGTCTTCAAACCACGACAGTGTAGAATTGGTTTGTCAAATTTCGCTGCTGATCGTTCTCGTTTTTAAAACGCGGATTCACAAAGTTGCTTGTTAGATAGCAAAGGGGACAAAGTGGTCGATATATCAATAGAGTTTTCGTTTCTCGCGAGAAGTGAATAGTCTCGTTTATTTAAAAAGTTCCTTTCAAATAATCCCTTCACGCTTCAGCGTGAAACTGAAGCGATCTCAGAGTTGCAACTCAATTCGCCGAATTATTTATTTCGAGCAGAGAAGCTTTTCGCGATTTCATATTTTTGCAGCGAAGGAAAAACGAATCGCAGGTACCTTTAGGTAAAATATTTTCGTCGAGCCGTCGATCTGGAAACTCTGTTTTGCACTGCACAATGGGACACGTCAAGAGCTAAAGTCACGATTTATAGCGTTTGACGACAATAGATTTGAAGGAGACCGAACGCGATCCTCGGTTGATCGGTAAGGCTGAATTCAGGTTACAAGGTCGTGCGAGGTTTTTACGCATTGGTTCGATCGATATATATATATATATATATATATATATATATATATATATATATATATATATATATAT